>NNCF01127555.1:2538298-2588163 GCA_002313205.1 Laupala kohalensis | reverse complement strand
TAAATCAAGCATGACTTCACCAGTATATATGCATTCATCTAGTACATTGATTTGTATAGATTTTACTACTGTTCACTCATACTTACCGCTCTATCAAAGCATATTTTGTAGTTTCTTGAACCACAAATGTGAACGGTAAAAATAAGGGAAAGATATGTATAATTATGTGATATTTCAGTGCATAGCTAATCATGACTCTTTAGTCCAACAAAAAAGTAAATATTAGTAGAAGTGAGTATTAAAAATATTATTTTACAATGAATACAACACTTATCTGAATTCCTTAAGAATATTGTCTTCAGAATGTGTGTTTACATTTCATACGCAATTCTGAAGAAGAGCAGACAGCGGTTTGAAGTACAATTGTGCATGAAACAAGGATTCTGGGAAAGAAGAAAAGAAAAAAATTGCAATTCACCCTATATCTGGACATTCACCTAATATTTTGTTACTTTCTCCTGGATAGTAATTTAACACTACAAAATGAGGATATGCTCATATAAAATTCAAATTTATGGTATCAATTGTTATAGTAGCTGATGTGATGATATCAATTTCAATCCCACTGAATTTTCACACCATTCAGTCTTTTATAAACAATAATGTGTACCTCAGAAATATACCATACTAAGTCTAATTTTTTAATTAATTTTCTAATCTTAGTCACTTATATTTCGACCGTCTCTAATAATAGTAATAATTTAACAGTTTTCAATAATCAATAATGTACTGGATAACTGAATATGGACAAATTTGAAATTATTGTTCTTGTAATCATCCATTCCTGTAAAATTTATTTTCCTCACTTAATGCAAAATACCTCTGAGGTACAGGTTTTTTTAAGGTACATTACTAGTGAAGGAAGATTAAAAGAAAGATTAAATAAAGTATCAGCAATTTCATTATCACATAAGAACATTATTTTTCGAAGAAATAAGAGTTGGAGTGTATTTCTACGTTTCTTCTTTATCAGAGTGTTAATACCACAGATCTGCAACAACAAAAATTTTCTTCTCCAGCTGTATGGGATATTTTAACAGCAAAATTAAAACTAATTTTTTGATAAAAATACTTACTTATGACAATGAACTAAACATATTATATTTTCTTACTACTAATCAAAAAATTGTTTCTGATATTTACACACAATTTTAGGTCAACACTTTTTTCTTGTGAAACTTTTCTTATTTTTTGATACTTCTCCAAACTTGTTTCCGATTTCCTTATATAATTTCTCGACTGAGCATCCAACAGAAGTCAGCTAACATAATGACATCACAACATTCTTGGTAATTTCTCTTGATATCATGGACATCCTGGTGAAAATTTGCACCATGTTCTCCATTGCAGGCTCCCTAGTTTTCAAGTAAATGGTCAATATGGGAGTGTAAGAAATGAACTTTTAAGCTCATCTTGCATCCTTAAGTTTTATACACTTCCAGCATTCGGTGAACAATGGTATTGTACTCAGGGTCCTTAGCATTCCCCAGAAACTTGTGCACTACATTCTTGAAACAGTCCCACATTTCTTTTTTCATTTCTCCCATTGTTTTCAAAACGGGTGGGGATCTAATAAATGTTTTCTTATGTCGGGGCCAAAGAAAACTTTTTCTCTTAACTTGGCATCAGACAGTCTCAGGAACTTGGAACACAGATATCTGAAACAATTCCCATCTGTACACTTTTTCAATACCCAAATCCTCCCGAATGATACCCCTCTAATACAGTATTTACATTGACAAAAGCAAATAAGAATAAAGAAGACAAAGTGGGTGAAATGGTAATGAGGTTAAGGAATAAACATTAATGCCAATTGAAAGAAAGGACCAACAAGAGAAAGAATAATGAATCAGAAGTCATTTCTGTGTTTCTAGTCTTGAGTTTTTTTGGTGAAGGGAATTATATATAAAAGGAATGAAACACAGTTGATTCTATGTGGGAAGTAATTTTTGAAACAATTAAATGAAAAGTAAAATGAGTATTAGTTTTCAATTAATAATTTGAACAATACTATCAAAAAATGCAAGAAATAATGTGTTGAAGATGATGGAAATGTCCTTAAAGAGACAATACAAATAATGTGAAATTTTTATTTCCAGGACACGCATTGCAAGAAATAAATTAACCACATATATCTGGAGACGGATAGATTTCAAATATAAATACTGATATAATAATCAGTATCCCAGATATCATGAACACAAGATTTAAATCTCTCAAAGTATAGATCTTACTTATTTTCCAGATAAATGTTTGTCTGACAAGTTGACATACTTTCATTTCTCGGTTCTCTACTTTAAAAATTGACCCCTTCTGTACTTTTCAAAAACAATATTGGAATGGTACAGTGAGTTAAAGTCATCAAATTTTGTCTTGAGTTAACTTCAGTATTCACTAAGAAGAAATTTTATTTTAAAGATTCTAGCAGATAAAATAATTAATTATTACATTACAAAAACTTCACTGCATGGAATTCTCTTAGAATATCTATTAACACTCCCTAAATTTCAAACTCACAGATTCTGAGTTAAGTTTTATCTGAATTTTTTTCTCAGGTCTTCAAAGATTGACGAATATAGTATTTTGAATAAGAAGCAAGAAAAAAAATCTCTGTGAATACACAAGAGAAAATTTTATTTGAAAGATATGTGTAATATGAACTATGTTTCTCAGTGTCTGAAGTTTGCATTTATTCTTTATTAATTTTTCTTATCTATAGATGTTTATAGATAAACATCTATAGATGTTTTCTTTCTTATCTATAGATGTAATATATACATGTTTTTAATACACACACTTACAAGTATTATTTTTCCTAATTCTAATAATGTAATTACCTGTGTTGTCATATTACTGGATTCTTGTACCTGTTCTTCTACAGTCTCATTTTGTTACCCATCCAAACAATAAACAAATATTTAAATTGCAAATTTTAATTCTTGGTTACATTCATAATTTAGAAGTGGTTTGGGAATGGCTTGGAAAATTTGTTTGAGAAAAATGTTAATATGTAAAAAAGTTTTCGTTTAAAAATATTTGAGAAAAGCAATGGAATGAAATATGTAATAATCTACTCCAGTGCAAACTTGAGTTGAAATGAACAGCAGAAAGGTAAGACTACTTTTGTTGAAAAAGTGACAAGCACAGCTAAAGATATCCCAGATAACAAAATTGTCTTGAATTATCGACGATTCCAACTTTATTCGTCAAGACTGGCAGCTTGAATCAGGCTTGATCGTTTAAGCTGCAAGTATGATTTATGGGAAATTCAAGGATGATTCAAGCATGCTAGTTGACACACTTTGAGCTTGATTCCTACTTGAATTTGAAGCTTGAATCAAGCATTCTTCGAAGCAAAATCAAAGTAAAGTTAATATTGTACCTTTTAAAAAAAATGTGGTTCAAGCTTGATTTTGTTTGTTCAAACATTGCTTTAGCTTCAATTCATACTGGATTTTTTGAGCGTTTCTAATTTGCTTGGAATACCTAGGTAGAATCACATATGAATCAAAGCATTGAATATTAAACACTTGTACAATCCACATTGCCTCATTATTTTGAACATTTAAGAATGTATTGAAATATAATCATTCTCCAGGATAAATTTATACTTATGAGAAAAATTAATTAGAGTGTTTTTATCAATTTCTCTGCCAATAAGTCATTCTCCGACAAGTTCTATTTGTAAGTTGAACATTTCTCAAGTGGTTGTTAGTTGAACTTACCAAACTAATTTGTCAACTAAACTAGTTTTGGTTTAAGTTTCTCAAATAAAACTGGCAGCTGAAAAAAACATAGATGTAATGTTCGGCTAGTAGCTTCTTAGTTTTAATTTCACAGCATTGGAGAACAATTAGCTTATTAATTGAGCTGAATCACAATTAGGAGTGAATAGCTTTAATTTTACACACAACTAATTTTCTTAATATTAGGTATCAGTTGAACACTGCAAACTAATTTTTTAACTAAATTAGATGTAACTTAAGTAGTGTTGAAACCTTAAACTGTGTGTTGGAAAAACTAAGTTGTAAAGTTAAACTAACACAAACAACTAACAATGTTAGCTGCATTTTTTGATTAATTTCTAAAAGCTAACCTGTGTAATTTTAATACAGAATATTTACTCTGTGTACTAAATTTTATCTCCGAAACTCATCAAATATTTGTGTCTAATTTTAATTCTGTTCTGTTTCGTTCTGTCACAGTTTGCCAGAAATAAACATTACAAATCTAGGGATCTTCTATAAATCAGGTCTATGTAACATGGGAGACAGGATGTAGGTATTTAATCTCGTATCAACATTGTATCAACTTGGTTTATTATTTCCCACTTGGTCATACACAGTGTGTAACTGCTTGTTTGACTACACAGTTTGCTTATTTATCTTATTTATTGAATAAATATATGTCCCTAAATTTTCTGCAAAAGCAATAAAACATTTTTTTAAATAGTAGTATGTGAGACAGATCTCAATGTTACATAATTATTGTGGAAGGGGGAGGTGAGAGCTATCGCTAGTGAATTATTGAGAGGAACGGCTATTTTGAAATAATCAAACTTTTGCATTACAAAATTTATGTACGACCCCTATCGATTACAGTCGTACAAACTGTTAATGTTTAATATTTCACCAGTAAGAACACATTACCTATTGATTTTCATCATATTCCCAGATCACAGATTCACAAAGAATGTAGGCAAAACACATCAATTCAGAAAATTTTGTAAATGTTTTTCAAATTTACCACCACTACTCATTTTGTGTGTTGATTCCAATTTAAAAATTTAATTTAAATTCATCGCTCTCTTTGCGTATTAAACGAGTTTTCATCCGTTTTCGAGATAAGGGCAGTGTATACATTAAAATACTGGGTAAACGTTAAAAGACGGCAATAACAACTTCCTTCACTCTATGACGACGCTTACGTAAAATATTTTAGATTATTCCACATGGAGTAATAACCAGAAATATTGGAAAAGACACCTTATTCTCTTGATTCCGTACATAAAGTGATACTGCACGTCTTTTTTATTTTATTTTACTGTGCTTCGGAAGTGGTCCTTCTTTAGAGTTGTTTTGGGCATTCGAGGGATTAAGAAAAAACCGAAGTTCAAGAAAATAGGCCACTTATCCCTCACCCACTGGGCACATTTGTAATTGCGACTGTGATTACATGTTATATAATTCAAATAGATATAGACTCGCTTTTATTTGTTTTGTTCTTTAATTCGTGAGTTGAAAAAAAGTTTACCTGGTTTGTAAGTCGTCGGATTTTCCAGCATCATCACGCTTCAAAATGATAGAATAAACAACAAGCAATAGCACAAACTCGATTCAACGCATAAGAAAAGCAGAATGGTAGAAAGAAGGCTTTTTAGTTTTAAAAAATGTATGCGTCGTTGAAAATGACAAAATGCTTTAGGTATCTAAAAGAAAAAGCCACCAACTTGTTGCTTTGCCTAGATTTCTAAGTTCAAATTTGGTGTTGAAATAATACTTAGTTGGCAGCTATGATTCGCCCAACGCAATTTTCCCCTCTATTTCTCCCACCCTCTGGAGTTTCCTACCCCTGAAAATAGACTACTGGTACGAGATAAATCTACACAGTTTCGCTGACAGAATTAGGTAGGTAGATTGTTAGTAGCTAGACGGTATTAGGTAGACGCACGGCAATAATTTCGTACTGCTCTCTTGGTGCCGTTATCTGGTAACGTAGAGAATTCTTGGATGAAAAATTTGTGTTAAAGAAAGTGAAGTAATTTCGGATCCTTTAGCGAACTAAATTATGTTTCTCTTCCAGAGAAGCTGTGTTCCTTTTACGAAGCAGAAAAGACGATTCAATATGGCCACGAAGAAATTTATTAAAGAATTATATAAGATGCTGGGAGAAACGGAAGAAGGCAAAGTTCGGTCATTGGTAATTGTTTGAAATGTTTACTTACTAGCCTGAATTATATATGCGAGTGCTTTATCTGGCAATTTCCATGCGAACGTTCGTAAACACTTAAGACTCGAGTTATCTTGTAGTATAAAATAAGTATAATTTTTTTAAAATTCATATCTACTTAAATAAATAAACTTCATTCCTTCTCTTAAAAATATATTTAGTAAATATGTAGTCTTGCAACAAATCCAACTATCTTCACTGTTAATATGTGCCAGTGTAGTTTCGTGACCAGTTGTTTTGCGTATAGATGTTTGTGGTGGTGAAATGTAAGTTGCAGATCTCCTTGATCATATACTCCAACCTATAAATTAACAATACTATGAATAAATATTTCCCCCTAATTTTCCGTGAAGCACGTTGCTGTTGTGTCAGTTTGATGATATTAAGAGTCGAAATATTTTAGTTACTAATTTGATTTCCCAAAATACATACCTTCTATCTGATAATTTAGAAATATATTGTGTTAAATTAATTCGAGTCTTCAATTCTCCGATATACGTTTCGGATATATTGTAATGTTTGCCCGACCTACAAATCCTGTTAATTGATTATATTGCTTTAGACTTATTTCCAAAGCAAGGTCATTACTATGTCTGTGCGATTAAACTTAGTTACATCATTTTGTTTGTTTCACTTTGAAACAAAATAAATGTAAAGTACACAAATGTAAGTACATGGTACACGAGTACAAGGTACCGGTACGTCAACTCTATTGAATACACATTGTTTTAATTATCCTAAAATCTTTAAGAAGCTACCGTAAGTTAGGATATGTGACCCCTGAACCTGAAATCACACAAGGTAAAGAAACATGAAGCTTGTTTCGTATCGGAAGGCACTCCCTAGTGAGAGGAAACTAGTACTCGTAACCCAAATCATTATCACAAATAGATCTTGTTTTTCGCAAGTGAGCAGCAAGGATTGTGTGACCTTCGGAACTTCGCAGTCGTAACATTAGAAAGCTTCCATTGATACATGGGTTGTTGATATGGTTTGGTTACTATTGCGACAGTTCTAGTTACATGAAAGGAAGATTGTGAAGGCCACTGCAAAGGGAGAGAAACATTGTAGAATAAATACTATTGTAACTTCTATTCCACTTAGTTTTCTTTTCCCGATAAATAAATATAGAACCTTATAAGACTCTACATTTTTCATATCACATGCAATAGCTTATTGTACATTATTGTAGAGAGTTTTATCACATATTGTATATGTGCTTTGAACTGTTAGTGCCACTACTGTGTTCAAATTATAAGAAAATTCAGGGGAATAGGAAACTTTTGAAGCTTGTCTTCTCATATTTCAATACTTAACACAATAGTCAAGATAGTGTCATTTTATTTGAGGGGAGTTAAATGACGTGTTTTTGGGTTTTGAATTTAATTTTGGTGTGCTATACACAATTTGCTGTCGTAAGACTGTACACACATATACATCCGTCTACTATAAACGTGTTTAATTTGTAAATCTTTAATATGAGAAAAATAGTGCTTTATTTTAATGAAGTGCATATATTCCATGAAAAATTGTTGGCATGTTAGTTGAAATTAGTAATAGTCGAAATTAAGCATTAATGACAATCACAAGACGCTTTCCCTACTACCATGAACATAAAATGTAGAAGTTGGTGATTAAAAATTTAGAAGAGGGAAATGTCCTGACTTTTCTCCTTTTAAATAGAATCCAGTCACTACTAAATAGTCTTTTGTCTAGTAGTGCAGCATAGATCATTGGTGATGTGACCAGTGTAAAGTGACTTGAAATGCCTTAATTTCCTGCATTCATAGGCTCGGACAGTGTCTGCTGATGTGGTGGATCTGGCAGGATTACTTCGCTGCAGTGGGTTTCGCGTGAGCAAAGTCGACTTGAAGCCAGTTGCGCGCGCATCTCTTCCTCCTGCTGGCACAACCTGTAGCGTGCAATTGACTTGTGCGCGGTCGGGACTGAATGTGTTTTTGGAATCAGAAGGTGATTGTCGATGTCCGGAGGCCGCTACCTCGGGAGACGATTCTGTGTCCACGTGGATTGTCGAGTCACCGATGTCCCCATCCTGTAGCCAGGTGAGACTGAAAGGTCATCTGATGCCCACCAGTAAAACAAAACTAGTAATTTATTTTCGAAACCGTCGAGAATATACAGAAATTGATCATTTCTTTTTGTTAGAAATGATTGTTTTGATATTGATAACTTTTTCTAATTTATTTCCCCAAGTTTGTGTAGAGTCATCCATACGTCATTGAGAATGTCGAGGGCTACCATGACCATTTTATCTGAGAGATATCCACCAATTCTTCAAAACCTGTAATTTAGAATTATTTACCATTATAACTTTGAAAAATTGAGGTCTCAAATTCTATTTTTTTAATTTTGCGAGGAACTTCTATTATCAGAGACATTGTTAATTATCGTGAAAGCATGGATTTGCTAGAGTTGTTTGAATATTAAAATAACTTATATTTATTATAAAGTGTACTGCAATTCTATTACATTCACTTGGCTTCTCGATTAGTAAAATCTATTGGCATAATTAATTGAACTAAACCTACAATCAGGGATGTTTGTATCGGTGAAATTAATAAGGTAATATGTAGTATCTATCATGCTGCACACTGCGTAGGGACACTTGAGTGTTTTTCAAATATTCTTCTGGTAGAATTTCTGCTATTTTATCGATGTGACTTGCAATTTGGTATTAAAAATCTTTCTTATCATTGATAATCCCGAATTTGACAAAAATGTCTTCCGAAGAGTTTTGATTTTATTGCTAGCAAACTTCGGAAAGTTCCTAAAACGTGTGGTAGATAAGATATACTACATCGACTTACTAGAATTTTTATATGTATTATAACTGAGTTTCAATTGTACTCTCTATGAAACTCTAGAAGTAGTCTTCAAATTATTGTCCTGATGATAACCTATCACGTCAATATTCTTGTACTGCAACCATCTTTCTTTTTCCAATGCAAGTTATTGCAATGGATATCTGTAACAAATGCATGACTTGAAAAAATTTAATGTTTTTACTTACGAACTGCAGTTTTTTTATCTGAAAAAATCAATATTTGATAATTTTGGCGGTGTTCTGATTACATGTGTTTTAATTACTTGTTTCATATATTTTTTACCCTTACAGTATCCTAAATCATTTTATGATAGTTTTTACATAAATTGTCTCTAATATTTCCTACCTCAACCGGATGTTATGAAGACGATGAGATCTCATTAATTTTCGTCATGCGCTACGTAAAGAAACAGGGCATTTCACATCTCTTCGAACACATTGGCATGCGTGAAAGAAATTGTACTCCTCAGGAGAACCTGAGTAAATCTGAGCAAGCAGGCAGCTCCCTCTTGCCGGAGGTCCCTGCAGCGGCAGTAGAGGTAGTGTCGGTGGCCGTCACCTGCATCATGAAGCTAATACGAGAAGAATGTGCCATGCGGAAGACTGGAAACGTCGGGAGTCGTGCCACTACTGGAAAGAATCGACTGAGACCTTCATTATCTGCGGAATTTCATCTCCAGGTTAATGCACAACCAGGACGTTCAGGTTCAGAACTGGTGCAGTCCAGGTTAGTGACATATTAAAGCTGCTGCTTCTAAATTTTACCCATCTTATTTGCTTTGCATACATTTTGTTTAGCTCGATTTACTTCGTTTTGTCTGTCTCCTTGGCTCACATAAATGAAATGGTAATAAACAGAATTTCCTTGTTTGAGGAAATGCTTTCTACGTGTGAAAACAAAATCAATCTTTTTTAATACGGAAATGTGTAAGGTTTTTTGGAAAACTGCCTTAACAGGACATAATTCTAGTAAACACAATATTTCGAATACAGTACACTTAAACATTAATACAGATTTATGAAACCAATAGTTTCTATACGACCATAGGTCATCCATAATTTTTCTCTGTCTGCTATTTAATACCAAAACTCCTTCAAACTTCTGTTTAAGAAAATTACTACTACTTTTTCTGAAACTACGTTTTACACTGCATGTCATTTCAACTATATTTTATTTTGGTTTTCTACATTTTGGCAGCTAATTTTTATGAATAACCATATTCATCATTGGGACTAGTTGATGGGCATATACGGTCTTCCTCTCATTGCTATCACAACTGAAAGACCTCCATCGCGGGTTGTTTCTTTTTCTTTCTTTTTTTCCTTTCTTCTTCCTTTAGTTACAAAAAGAATCTATCAGTCGCATTAGGTGTACCAGATTTTGCATTAGATATATTTGTTCAGTCATGTCTGTAACAATAGTTTGAACTAATTAAAAAAGAATGGCGAATTTAAAACAGTTGGTTCCATTATTTTTTACCAGTTAGGAAAATACTTAATTTTAAAATTCGGATTGTTAGTATAGAAGTTGAAAAATAAATTGAAAGCTAAATATTCTTCCCTGTTAACTTTTTTAAACTCCTTCAAAATTCTAATTTTTATTTCATTTTCCTACGCAAAATTCAAACCTCATGCTTATGCATTTTCATTAAACTGAAGGAATTTCGATAATTCGTATCCGATGTAAGATTACATTTATATAATATTTATAACACTACTGAAGTTTGTACAAATTTGAGTATAAATTATAAATTGTCTCATTACAAACAATCTTTAGTATTTAACATTAAATACATTTGTTGGTGCAGGTCGCTGGACGACATGGATTGGGAGTCTGTAACAAAGAACGTAGGTCCTAGCTACCGGGATCTGTCGATATCGGCCATTTCGTCCACTTCTAAGTCCGAAGAGCAGCTTCTCTTGGTCATACAGCAACCTCCGCCGTTCACAGGGGCCGAGGTCTCAACCCCGTCACTCAGTACTGCCGCTCAGGAGATACCTCCGCCCCCACGTCGCCAGTCCTCAACGTTGGAAGATTATTTGAAGTTCAAACACTGTCTTAACGACAATAACGTAAGTAAGATCGTTATTTATTGATATTCCGGGTTCAATTTTTGTTTTAATTCAATGTGGACAAGATCGTGAAGCGAGGTCGAGTAACATGCATTGTTCTCTAGTCTAGTGGGATTGTTATAAAAAAAATTCTCAAACAAAATTTGAAGACTGGGAACAAAATAAACTAAATAGACTACATAATATAGCATTTTGTTATTCTGCATATCTGCTGATATTTCTACATTTATATGTTCTTATGAATCTGTTAAAAGATATTAATACAAATGCGGAAAATCATTTCTTCCCAAAAGGTGAACTCGGTTATAATTCTTTCGTGAAACTAAAGTCTTTTTTCATTCGACGTAGTCATAACCATGTAGACCGTTTTCTTGGGCATACTTAAAAAGTTCGATTTTATAAAGCATACATAATTGGAACCACAAAAAATAGTAGTGGACATGGATTGGAGTAGCGTACGTCTGAGGGAGTGGTTTGCCCCGGCCCTCGTTCGGTGTGGGACCTCGAAGTGGGTGAGCAAAAAAAATATTTAAGCTCAACTTTTCCTGTTTATTATTTGGAACAACACGAATGTTTTTATTTTAATTCACTGGCGCTCTGAATATGTACTTGTAGCAATAAAAAAGAATATGACTTTAATATAGCGGCCTCCAAAACTCCCGCCGCGGATGTAGGTGCGTCACTGATGGTTGGTTTATATTCTATTTGATATTCCAATTTTTTTTCTGATTTTCAAACAGTCGTCAAAAAGTATTAGTTAAAGTGAGTAGAATACTTGTTTTAAGGAACTTTACTTATACAATGTAACACATTCAAGCAGTCATCATTAAAATTAATTACGTTCATTATTTACCAATATTTTCTAGTTATTTAAATTGGTGTGATTTTTATCATTTTACCTTATGTCCAGGAGCAAGTCAGCCAAGTGTCCAAAAACTATACTCCACCAAAAAGAAATATCAAAACTTCTTATAGTAGTTTACCTTTGTGTACCACTACCCTCTACCGCCCCAAGAAGTTATTAATAACTTTCCGGAAACTCGTTGAAAAATATCAAGTTGTGAAATGGTATTAATGAGGCCTTTTGACAATATGAACTTTAATTAAAAATCATCACTCGTGGCGTAAGAGCATGTAAGAAAAGTTAATTCATCTGCAAATGTGTCTCCAATTTCCACAAGAAAAATGTGCGTGGCCATGAATAGTATTTAAATTGAATGAGTGATGTTGACAACATGTGTACCAGGATTTTCATTTTCCATCGTGTTGCATAGAGTGACGCAACGCCCTCTCGAACGTCATCGGAGTCATGTTCGAGTGGCGCCACTGGTTCAGCAGTTGGTGCACTCCCTCCTATGGTGGCTCCTCAGCACATGCTAGAAAAGGCCCAAGTGGTACGGCAGACCCTGGATGAACTGATCCTGTCGCTACAAGAATGTGTTATCAATTCTGATGTGAGTACTTCCTTTACCTGTGCATATATTATAGCAGTTCTTCAAATACCAATCCGTCTATAAGCTTAACCACTGAAATTATTTTTTAATAAAAAGATTCATTTTTACCCAAGAGGTGAATTAAATGTATGATCCACGTGTCAAGTTTTCTCGGTAATTTCATGGGAACTATATATGTTTAAATCACGAATTTATGCATTGCTATTGTGCTATTGCATTAATATCCTTGGAGCTAGCTTTACAAAAAATTCTAGGCATCGGAAATGGATACAGATAAAGCATTATTTGAGTTGGGATTATAATGGCTCTCACAAGGGAATGTCTTGACTTTAGTTTAAAGCATCTTTTTACAGTATCTTTTTCTGTACTGTTGAATCGTTTTTTTATTTTAGACTTTAATAGCCTAGTTGTTATAGATTGAAAATAATTTTTTTACGTAGATTGGTGAAGCTTCTGGTGCAGATGCTCCTTCAGAAAGAATAACGAGGACGAAACCGAAGTTGGCTTCTGTTGGTACTCCTACTGCGAGGAAGACGGCTTCTGTTGGTACTCCTTCTGCGAGGAAGACTGAAGTCTCAAATCGACCTCAGCCCTCAACGAAATCTGCAATTTTGAAAACATTTCGACGGGAGACTGTGATGGTGCCGTCGAGCCACTCCGGCACCCCTCGACCTCAGCAAACCCGTCGCGTGAAGGGTCCAGCCCCATTGCCAAGAGCCACAGCTTCTCCCAAAGTCCCCAACGCACCAGCAATACCGGTGCCCCGCCGCGCGAGAGCGGCAGTGGCGCAACCAACGAATAATACACCGCGTCCTAAGCAAGGGCTACGTCGCGTATCAGGGGGTTCTTCACCATCTGGACCTTTTTCTCTGCCGTTCATACCAGGGAGTTCTTTGCCAAGGTCTCAACCATCAGGTATAACCTCACCCTCTACCATTCCAAGACGTCAATCTGATGGCATTCGCTCTATAATGACTCCTCGCGCCAGACCACATTCTCAGGAGTAAAAATCCCCGCTAACAATAGTATTGAAAATTTGTATATTTGGGTGGTAACACAATGATTCATCAGTTGGAACAAAGTTCTAGATGAATCATTGTTACCAAGAAATACCTACTGTTTTATGCGTTAATTTCCTTTTTAATTTGTTTTTAAGAATTTTCAGTGCACCTTAGGTCCCTATTGCACTAGTCCAAAGGTAACTATTTACTTGTGACAGACTACATGTGACTGAGAGGTCAAATAAAATCGTTATATAGGAGCATACGTCAACTACCTTGCAGTGACCGAGCAATGGTGAAGCTAGTGTAATTGACTCCTATATACACAAAGCCAATTGACGACCTTATCCACTGTCACAAGTGGTCTAGTGTAATAAAGCCCTTACGTTATAAATGAATACCGATTATTGAGCCCTGTTACACATCATTGTTAAAATAGTGGTATATGTAATATTTATTGAGTTTAATTTAGTAGTAATAGTGTATTCCAAATATTGCTGAGTTAATAAAATTATGTCAAACCATTTAAACAGTGTAGTTTACGAGATATTAAACATCTTTTTTCAAAATAAGAGGGTATGAAATACTATTTTCTCCATCTAAAATTTATTTTCAATCTTACTCCACATAGATCAATATTACAATTGCTTCCCTAAAAGAACACAATCCAAGCAGTTCAGTTCATAGGATTTAAATTTGGTTTCTCTCAACAAGACCTTGTTTTGTAAGGTTGTCCTTCTCTTACTACTCTTAGCTATACATTCATTCATAAAATGTTTATATACTGTTGAAAAAACAAATGTTACGTATTCAAGGAAATAGAACCTTGTAAGTATCTCTAACCGATGTGCCCTTATAAAGCAATCATACGAAGTTATAAGAGCTTTTAATTCTAAAATTATGGTCCTCGCAGCCAGTTGGTAGGAGCCTAAAGACAACGTGAAAGTTGAGGAGCCAAAGTCAGCATTGCAAGATATCAGACTGTATCTGTCGCTGTATGAAATCGTGTCAACAGAATCTTTAATTCTGCCGCCCACATTAGCAGCTTCGCATAACCGGTGAAAGAGGGTGAACATTGAAATAAAATACTCTACAAGTGTTCATCTTCCATCCAAGATTCAAACGAAACTCTATAGTATTCTTTGGTGGTTGTTTTTATTTTCTCAGTGAACAACTCCTAAACTGTACTGTGTGTCTTAATTATAGAGAATCATTACAACTACAGAATTACTGGTCAATAATTATTTCTTTATTACATTTGGTTAAGAGTTGCCAACGTTTCGAGGTGTTTGACCTCTTCATCAGGGCTAATAAAAATACAAGATACTAAATGTTTTCCAGTTAATACACATATTTAAAGCTCTGAACTTAATAATTATACTCTTAGTATACATAACATACAATACTAAATTAAAATCAAGTCAATTTTAAAGTTTTAAAAACATTTTCACAATTTTATTTTCTATTATTTATATATTACTTAAAGAACTATATACATTACTACATAACTTGGATTGTATGAAGATAAACAATTACATATCACATTAAAATCACATTAATCACATTAAAAACACTTACATTTCAGTTACATATCACATAAAATTTTAAAATATTCTGGGAATTTGACAGTTCAACCTTCTCTAGGGTTCTAAAGACTTGCCGTTCACAAGCCCTAAAGTCCCACAAAAAGAATCAACCTCCTGTCAAGCAGTACATTGAAGACTTGTCTCACATAACTACAGTGACACATGAGCGTGCTGACAACACGACGGTACTGACGACACAACTTTTACGTTTGTAGCATTAATAAACTGTTTTATCTTGTAAAAATATTATTCTGTGTATTTATTAAGAAAAATAAATTTTCAACAAAGTAAATTGATCATATCACATGAAAAATTTAAAAAAAAGATAATATACGAAAAGTGAAAAGAATTCTGTTAATGAATGAATCCACTAAATTTAATAAACAAAACTATAAAATACTTTTATGTGAAGAAACTAAATAATGAACTATAATAAATTTATTGTCGAAAAAGCAGTACAAACTGCGTATGACCACGTGGAGGACAAACTAATTTACTCTCCGGAAGCAAGCAAGGTACCATCCCATCAATTCCGATCAAGGGCCCTAAAGCAAAAGCGGATTCAAAAATTTCAGCAAAACTTCCTAGATAAGATAAAAAGTTAGCTGCGAGTTATAATACTAATAGAATGTCAATATGTTTGTAATTTAACGCAAAAAATGACATGTACAAATAATTATCGAACTATAGATTATTCTGTGTATAGTGTTTAAAAATCATAAGATTTGAAATAACACTAAATTCACGATTTATTGTTACAATAAACATGCCCCTAGACAATGCCTGGAGAACCTGTATAAGAAATTCGCCTTCCCGAAGGAAAACACGAGAAAAACTCTTGCCAGGATGGAGCTACAGAATTAATGTACACAACCGTGCCAAAGTTGAGAACACACAAAACTAAATTAATATAAATCATAAGAGAACAATCATGCAAGAAAATAGTTTTTGAAATTGTTATAAGTTATTTGAAAAGTACTATAACAATGACGTTTTAAAGACGGATTTAACTTATACTAAAATCAATAAATTCTTTTAAATTGTAGAAGCGTTGGTACAGGAGGTAGTTTTTAACCGCGGATTTTCAAGAGATTCAATTTCATAATGTCTTTTATATTTTTGGGCAGGGAATTATATAGAACGATTCCCGAATGATAAGGTCCTTTTTGGCAAAGAGTGGTTGACACTCTAGGGCGATGAATATTACTACTATTGCGTGTATAGTGTTCGTGAACGAGACTGTTTCGTATAAAGCAAGGGTGGTGCTTCAGTAATTCGGTCTTAACAAACACGACCGTTTCATAAATATAAATGCAGGGAAGTGTTAAGATATTTAATTTCCTGAACAAATTTTACAAGAGTTTCGGGGGGTAAGATTTAGAAATTATCCGAACTATCATCTTCTGAATTCAGAAAGTTCAAATAATCTGACTGGAATTGCCCCAGAAGGTAATGCCGTAACGTAAATGGGAGTAAACGTTTGCAAAATACGTGCGACAGGATATACGTGGACTAACTACTTAACTAATATTCGGAACGCGTAACACAATTTGCTTAATTGGGAATTAAGATTGTCAATGTGACAATTCCATTTGAGGTTGTTTTGAATATGAAGATTGATGAATTTTGTTTTAGTAACAGGTTTTAATTGTATTCCCTTTAAAGGAGGAGAAACATGGGGTAAAGATTTTGAGATACTATTTGGAAATGACGTAGACACTGTTTTGTGAGTGTTTACTATGAGGCGATTTGCATGGAACCAAGTCGAAAGGTTAGACATAAGTTTTTGAGCCTTGGCGTGTTTACATAGTAAATTAGTGTCATCAGCAAAAAGAACCATTTTCCAATCTGATGTGGATAATGACATATCGTTCACATACAATTAAGAGTATAGGGCCGAGAATTGAACCTTGGGGTACTCCGCAAATAAGTGGCTTTGTCTCTGAAAGACAACGCTGAAGCATTTTATTTTTAGTATAGGATATTTCGACCTGTTGATATCTATCTTTTAAATAAGAAGTAAGCCATTGATGTGGAAGTCCACGAATGTCTAAGGAATACAATTTGGAAAGGAGAATTTAGTGATCGATACACATGGAATGCTTTGGATAAGTCGAGAAAAACACCGAGGATTTTCTCCACGGTCAAGATAATAACTGTCTTAACCAAATAAAGATAAAATAGAAAATGAACATCAAATGAATATTAAAAGAATTATTGTATTACCATGTTTTAACAGTATACATAAAGAAAGGAGAAAAGTAGTTGAATTTAAAATCACTGTTTTCCAAAATGAAAATAACGAGTGGCATTAGCCATCACTGCAGAAATAATAAACATGTTACGAGTTTTGAAGATACAAGAACTTTAGATAAAGAAGAAAATCTTTTTAAAAGATTAATTTTAAAGAGTTTTTATATAAAAATAAATAAGAACATAAATAAACACTTTCAGAATAATATTTTTACAAGAGATGGAGAGTTTTTTCTTTATGCTAAAAAAGGAAAAGTTAAGTTTAACTTAGTTTTGTTGTCAGTACTGTTGTGGAAATGCTCATGTTTCTTATTCTGTAGTTATATAAAATAGTCTTCAATGAACTACTTGACAGAGAAGGTTAAACTGTCAACCTATCAGAATATTTTAAATTTTGTGTGATATGTAACTGTTTATCTTCGTACAATCCAAGTTGTTTTAATGTATATTGTTTTTTAAGTAATATATAAATAATAGAAAATAAAATTGTGAAAATGTTTTTAAAACTTTAAAATTGTCCTGATTGTAATTTAGTATTTTATGTTATGCCTACTAAGAGTATAATGATTGAGATCAGAGTTTTAAATATGTGTATTAATTGAAAACCATTTAGTATCTTGTGTTTTTATTAACCCTGATGAAGAGGTCAACACACCTCGAAACGGTGGCAACCTGTAACCAAATGTAATAAAGGATGAATTGTGATCCCGAAATTCTATAGTTGTAACGATTGTCTATCATTAAGGTGTATAGTACCGTGAAAGAGATGTTTTCTGAGAAGATAAAAAAGACAATCGAAATATCTTCATTGCGAAATTTTTTTAAATTTGCTTGTAATAAGACAGTATACTTTTTTCTTTGAATTCTATACTGATTCTTTTAATTGAACAGATCTAGGAATACATTTTTTCTTTGAAAAAACTTGCATTCCACCTATTTCTTTACCAGTTATTACTTTATATGTATTCGCTGGTTCGTATTTTGTTAGTGGAACAAACTTTCATTGAATGCCATTTTGTTATTCGTACTTAACATTAAATGTAGTCGTGTCTGATTCAAATTAATATTAGTGTTTATTTCATAATGTTTTAGCCTGGAAAATATTACGTACGGTTTTTTCTTATTTTTTATTGTAAAGATACACAGTAATCTATCATTAACTATATAAAGTAATTCAGTATTTTCAATGGCAGACTACAAGTAAGGAACTAGAAAACTTTACAAACAAAACAAATTTTAGAAATGTTAATATATTATGAATTGGACTTCTGCTTGTAAAGAACCACTTTTTTTACTTCAGGGTTTTATTTTATACTGCTCGAAAGTGAATACTTTAACATTGCCTTCTGTGAAGAAGTAATGAACAAGGTGGCAGAGATGGTGAAAGAATTGACTTCAGAGGATGCAGCCAATTGTTTTCGAGGTATTTTCTTCTTCAAAATTGTTACGAGTCTGTGGTAAGAAACCCTGAGTAGACGAAAAAACTTTTTCATTCCTTTGAATTAGTGGTATTTGAAGAATTCTTATTTAGAGGATTTGGAAATATGTCCTTGCATCTGTTGAAAAGAATGTTCATATATGTGGTTTTCTAGACTGCTAGCGAGCTCACTTCTTCTGGTGGTATATGTGTGAGTTGACATATGGATCATGAGTATATGCGAAAGAACTTATTATCTCCTTTGATAACTTTCGGTCAGGTGAAAACGGCGGGCAGCCGGGACTCGAACCCGGGTCTCTTGCTTTGATCGCAAGGGTGTTAACCGCTACACCACCAGTTCGCCTTTCACAACTGCACACCATTTCCACCCAGACCTATTCTCCACGTGTAGGGTAAACGGAAGAAATATGTATTATCTCCTTTGTTTCAGCCTGTTTGAGCAACATTGAAATTCACCATGGTTTCTGCGTGAAACTTGTTTTTTCTAATGTTTTCAGATGTGGGTACCAGAAATGACACAAGAGCATTAGGTATCTATTTAACCTTACGAAGCATTTAATATAAACTAATGGTATAAAAAGGGAAGACCCAAAACAAGCTTCCCTCACCCTATTGGGAATTATGCTGGATTAGAGTCTTTTGCAGATGCTGCTTCACACGAGATTAAAGACTGCGGAGAAGACTTTGACAATTCATATTCAGGGAATTTGTCTCCTGGTGAAAATAATGGAAGTTTCATTTTTGATTGAAGGCCTGCTTTGGTGAGAATGATAGCACGAATGCAATGAATGGACTGGTGTTTTGTTATCAGAATGTATTTCTGAAAGTGAGGCGCTTTTGTGATCCACAACTGTCTTTGAAAGGACATATACAAAAATATTTGCAAGAGAAGAATGCTAAGGATGACAACCAAGCAGTCTCTTGTAAGGCAGTTTAAATTAAAAAACCCATTTTAAGATTTAAGAACAGTATAACAACAAGGAAAGGTGCTGCAAGAGTATTGTAAATACATTGCACCGCAAGAGATACCTGTGGGTCAACGCATTTTTACTGCTTTGGATGGATCATCAGGAACCCACATCTACCCTTCAAACATTCCAATACGTACTTGTCGTTGACACTTTACAGTTAGTGTTATCAAATAGAGAAATGTGTGAAGTTATTTTAACAGAAAAACTATCAGATGAAGGTATCTTGTCTTCTTTTACCGACGGAGACTGCTTCAAAATCCATCCTTTTTTTTCAAAAATACAAACGGACACTGTGGCTTCAGCTATATTACGATGAGTTAGAGACAAACCTCTTGGCTGAAAAGTCGGAATTCACAAATTGAGGACTTCAAAATTAAAAATTTTCCCCTCATACGAATTCTGACTTCTACTAGACTCATACGAATTCCCCTCATACGAATTCCTCATAGTGTTCATGTACTAGCAATGTGAACTGATGTGGATACCGAAATAACTCATTGTGTAAAATATTGGCACCTTTCTCAGAAGATCTGAAGAAACTTGAGACCGGTGTGAGAGTAAATATCACACTGGATAGACAGGATTTTACACTGCTCACTTCTGAAGCTGCCTTCTTTGGTGATAGCTTAGCTGTCCAAGAGGTGTTCAAAGTTTTAGGGTCATCAGCGAAAACGTTTGTCGCTCATGTACGTAAACTCGCAGCGATTTGCATAATTCTGTCTTAGATAACAAAGAGGATAGATTAAAAGCTGTTTCCAATAGATGCCTCCAATATTTGATAGGACATAACTTCTCTAGGACAGCAATGACTGAAACCAACATGAAAGGAGATTGTTGCCTTTACAACTCACGTTATCATCATCTATCAATGAACAAACATTTTGATGAAATGTATGATATACTTTGTGCTGTTGGTATTGCTCAATTGATCTGAAAAGGGCTCTATTGATCTAGAAGTTGGCGAGCACTAAATCCCCAAATTATGAAAAAAATATATTGAAGCTAGTTGTTGAAGAGATTCATTACGGAAGATAACCTCTTCACCTTTGATTATTTCAATGGTAGAATATTTGCCTTACAAAATAGGTTTACGGAAAGAGCACACAAACCCTCAGCAAATATTTCGGCAAACAAATTGGAATCGAAAATACATAAAGTAAGACAAAAGACATTTCAAACGTGGCTACTTCTCAGAGTCTTTCCATTCCTTGTGTGCAAAAAAGTGCCCAGAAAAATGAGTATATGGAATTTATTTCTTTATTTTTAAGAATAATGGAAATAATAATGACTCCTAAAGTGACACTGTCACACATGCTCTATCTGCATTCACTGACCAAAAAATTAGTAGAGATGTTCACTCTCTTTTCCCAAATGTTAAGCATATAAATGAACTTCACCATCTGACTCACTATCCTGAGTGCGTTTTGCATCCATCAAAGAAAGAGCGCAATGTGTTCTCTGATTCAAAAATCGTGCAAAGACGTTATTCAGAATATGCCAATGTTGTCAGTGTGGAATGTGGGGCAGAAGGAATGCAAAGAATGACAGGATACTTTGTGAATCGGGATTAGTTTTTCTAGTGCATGCTATTGATGGTTTCAGCTTTCTAACAGACATGGAATATGACAAGGAAGATGAAGTGTTTAAAGCAAAATCTGTGAAAGTAAATGAGATTGAATTTAGAATGTGTTTGTATGTTTGTGTGGAAGCAGGCATAAAGGAAGGAAAATTCTTGCCCAAATTTGCAAAGATTGTGGAAGTAACTAAGGATAACAAGGTGCATGTCTTGATAAGCTCTCGTGAAAGAACACGATTCCAAACTTATTTCCAAGGGTACGAAGTAGTTCATGGGAATTCTGCATTATCATTTATTGGAATATCGTCTTTGGCTCATTACAAACCTGTGAATTTATGGACTGTGACGGTGCCGGGTACATCAGTTTGCGCCGTATCCTGCTCTATTTGACAACGGTATACATTAAAATTTAAGAACTATAGTAGTGTGTGGTGTGTTGCGCTTGCATATATGAGCTTAATAGGTTCGTAGTGTATAAGGGAGCTTGGGGAACCTCGAGGACCTCTTTTATCATGAATTGAGTTATGATAGTACCTGTTTTAAATATTGTTAATTTACCAAATTTTACTTCATTACCCACGTGAAATGCACAAGTGAACAAATTTGAATTTTTTAAAGGTCAAATAACGTCAATATGACATTAGTAAATAACATCAACAAGTTTTTGTCAAGATGTCTGCCCCCAACCAAAAGAAATATCTGGTTTTTTCATTCTTTCCTTGTATTTTTGCTTTCTGAATGAGAGTACATATCTAATTACCAGTCATTTTTAGTTTTAAAGGTGTATTTGTTTTCATTCTGCAGATAACTGGGGAGGTTCTCATAGGATTCGTCGAGGTTGACCTAAAACATGAGCTTCAGCTGAAACTAGGTCATCGAAAGACAGTTCAAACAATTATTAATCAAGTGAATGAGAATTCTGTGGTAAGGAATGTTCGGTACATAATGCCTATGCCAAATAATTTTATGCCTTATTTTAGTTTCTTGTTCCAGGTCACTGTTTTATCTCAGTATGTATCTACTCTAGATCCTCTTGGGGATAGTGTAAATAGCAATTATTTTTCAATTATGCCTGTGGACATTTCTTTGACTTCTGACATGAATGCCGGTCAGGATAACATGACATGTATAATGAGACTAAGGAAAGATAAATTTTCTGTAAGAATCCATTACATATATAGGAGTAAGATGATAAAACAAGTTTTAGCTATCCATGTTCCATGGTTTAGTTTTGTTATTACAGAGACTAGACAGTGCAAGATCAACTCTGCTCCGTCCCGACTATAAAGAACAAGAGGAAGGTTTGGACACGAGGTTTTTGGTTGGGGCAGTCCTCTTAGCTTGTTCACGTAACTGTTGCTTAAGTTGTCATTGTTGAACAAAACGAGAAAGATATTGTTGATTCTACATATACATGTTTAATTGTTTAATAAGGTAAAGAATCTTATAAATTTGTTTTTGTATTTGAGTAGTTATTCTTGCCACGAAAGCGTTGAGGCTTTGACACAAGTCGTTGAGATAAAGTATCCATTCCTTAAAGATGGGACAAGAGGCAAAGGATATGTATGTTTCTCCATTAATTACAGTCAATGCTGTTTAAGTTAAGTGATGAATGACAAAATTATAAATTTCCCCTTTTCTTCATGTTCCTAAACATAGGAGCATCTTTTTGACCCCAGTACAGGAAGAGGGTTTTCAGTTTCCCGATTATAGGGAAACCAAAAACGCCTAGCCCTCGAGAAGAAGAAATGTAAAGGTGTCGTAAAAAAGAGGCAGTAAAGGCTAGTTCCCCAGGAGAAAATAAACGATAATGAGGATCTCCTGGAGCTCTCGAATGAGCAATTGCGAGAGAAGGTGGGATATGTAAATTTTTCACCAACGCGTGGCATGCATAGTTGCAGGAATGTGTAACGCTTAAATATATTTATCAATAGTAAATTTTTGCATTCATTATTTCACTAATTTATCATACTTGCAGGTTAAGTGGTTGAAATTCTCTCTGCCGAGTGAAGCCAATAAAGCAGCAATTTATATCGCCATGGCAGATACTTTCGCTAAACGTAGGAAGTGGATATCTGAATTGAGTCCAAATATCAAAAAGATACATTAAATTTAGCCCAGATTATTTTATTACTATCGTAAGCATGACATTTTTCTTTCATGTAGATTTATCGTTATTAATCAGATAATAGCATATTAATTCTTGCAGATTGATGAGGACTAAGATATAATGTACCCTTCACGTATTGAATGTTCTTCAGCTAACTTTTCTAATATGTATTGTCATAAAATATTAATTTCGTTAATTTTAAATTGAAAGTATGCGGTTAGAAAGTCGAGAAACATTTTGAAAACAGGCCGTTTAAGGAGATGTTGTGGGTTATCACTACAGCCCGCGCTTCGAACCGACAAGGGGCGCGGTCGCCGCCGTTGAGAAAGTAAAAGGCTACTATTTTTCAAAAGGCTGTGAAGAGCATAATAAAAATTTATTTCAAGGGAGACGGATACGCACTGTAGTCAGCCCGGTACCCGCTATAACTAATATAATTGAGAACGTGGTCAAAATTAACCAGAGGCCGCTTTGTAAACATTTAACAAAGGCGTGGGCGTAGAAGCGGCGAAATTCAAGGAAAACTGTTATGCGCAGTAGCCCGCACAGGACGAAAGTACAGACGTGACAGATATAACACGAAATCAACTAAAATTAACCAAGGGTCGCTTTTTTAAGGTTTGAACAGAGAGCGTGGGTGGGAAAACGTTGAGGTTCAAGGGAGCGGTTTTTGGAACATCTCAAGCAGGGACCCAGAACTGAAAAACAAGATCGTAAAAATTTGGGAGTTGAAGAGAGTGAGATCTCAAATGATCAAAGCGGGACGGCGCGACACACAAACAGAGGACGACGCAGTACGTTTAACAAAACAAGGGCACTTTTGAGGCGCGAGAGACACTAGGGACTTGTGGGCAAGTTCAGACTCGCAGACCTAGGAGTTCTTTTGGCGGTCGGCCAAATGTCCCTAGACAATAGAAGATGAGGCGTGGGAACTATAGACAGTTTGGAACGAGGCAGCCACATGGTCTCGGCGTGGTGTCGTTAGAAAGCAACGAATGTTGCTGTTAAACAGAACACCGTGATTCGTCGAAAATACAACATGCGTCACGAACCTCCAGCCTATCGAAGTGACACCACGTGGAGTATGCCAAACAAAATTATTGGTTCCTGAAATCACGTGGCATGAAGAAGGGTGTAAACCTTTTTCGAAATTCTGAGGAGAAGAAGGGATATTTATTATAACATGAAGTGCGCGAAGGCTCAGAGGTCAATAGTCACTTCAGATTAAAATTTCAGAGATTTTTCTTTCCGAGATTCATCTTTTCAGAGAATTTTCGTAGATGGTGAGAGAGTAGCATTCGGAGTTGTTTTCGGAACACTCAGAGACTTTGAGTATTTTCGGAGATCATTCTCATTTCGATTCACTCGAAATGATTGTACTCGATTCGAGATGTATTTACTTAGAGTGATCGATTGTACAGCTAAGTGAGTTAGCACTTTGGTTCTTGATTATTTATGAGTGCGATCTCCTTTCAATCAGTTGTTAGAGATTTTACTTTATTAACGAAATCTATAAACTTTTGATTTTGTTATTTGTAACGTTGAAAAACGAGTATCGTTGCATTGTGTCAGATGGCTAGCTAGTTCTGATATTGAACAAGTAATCATACCTTGGACAAACTTTTCGCAACGAGTTCCGTTCGAGATTAGGAAGTGTGAGACTCGGAAATCAAAGCCACGTACAGTAATTAGGCCATGGGACGTTACCGAGGTGATTGGAGGCATCAGTGAATGGGGTTACGAGTGGCGACTGGTTCCATTCTGCCGGGAAGCAGAGGTAGCCGGCCGTAGGAAGCCCGAAGGTCATCGAACCAAACTACAGCCCAAGGCGACCACTCAGTTTGGCACGAGGCAGTTCAACCTTTCAACAATGTTTGTAAACAAGATAATTTCACATAGCAGGTTGCATCCAGCTTAGGTAAATGCGAGCAGTGAGTCTTCGGACGAATATAAAGTGTGTGCTTCATTACGACAGACAATAAGAAAGACAATAATGTGTCCTTAGTCAACAATGAACCAATTAGTTTTGTTTGTTTCATCATTAATTGTTTAACGTATTTACGTTAAGGAGGAAAATGATGAGTTGGGGACTTGTCATTGAACCCACATCACTGTGAAATATTATGTAACATAAAGCGTGTGAATTTTAGGGGATAAACAAGGGGAATGTGTGTGATCTGGTGTAGGATGGTAATGATAATTTTAAGAATTAGTAGCTTGTAATTAAAAAGCAATTTTATTTTGACGCTGCGCGTATTTTATGCCAAAAGTGTGTGTTTATTTTAATAAATCAGCACGAACCCCACTCTTAATTACTCTTGATTTATTTATTAATGTTGGTATTGTTATCCACTACCCTATTATATTATTGTAGTATCAATTACGTTTAACTACAATTGACGCTTCAACGTGGAGATTGAGTTAATTAGCAGGACTCCAAGTGATTCTTAAAATTTATAAGTAGACCTTCAGGCAATGTTAAGCTGTATCTTGTATTAATTATTCTACTAATATTATTATTAGTTTTGGTCTCCTTACAATTGGCGCCGCAACGTGTGTGCTAGTATTAGCCACTACTCTATTTATGGTCTCACTACAATAGGCTTCCACAACGGGGGGTTGTATTACCGAAATAAAGTGGTTATTATGAGCCGAACCTTTTAACATCACGAAGGAATTAATTTAAATCATTTAATTAATTAGTAGTGTGTATGTTTCCATTACCCTATTTATGGTCTCACTACTGTAGACTGGCAAAACTCTCAGCTATGCGGAAGTTGTCAATTTCTCTCTTGTAAGGAAGTAAAATAGTGTAGAAAAAGATAGCAAGTATTATTTTAAACCTAATAATGATCACTTAATCATAAAAATATTTGAATTGTCGGTGCTTTAACATTAACATTCTATGTTAATTTCTATGGAACATGTATGCAATCCTTGTGCAATGTGTCATGTTACCAGTGTATAATGCGAAGACAGCTGGAAAATGGGGGAAGAAAACTGTGTGGGCGTTTAGGAATCAAAAGTGTGTGAGGAGTATTTTCATTTACATGACTTTTCAGCATATTTCCACTAAGAATTTTTTAAATAATGAAATAAAACAAAGAAAAAACAATTGAGGATAATCACACTAAGGATGGTTGAATTTTTTTATAGTTCCCAGTTTTAGACGGTTAAGAAGAAAAGGGTAAGTTTGTATATGGCTTTCATATTTGACTTCCTGGTGTAAAAACGATTTCTAGTCGGCTGGAACTTAATACTCTTTCCATTATTTTTTATAAAAATGTAGAAACCCAGGGATCAGGAACAAGCCGTACAATTGGAAGAGGTGAAGACTTATTGTGCTGGGCAAATTCCTCATCCTGATCTAATCATGATTTTCCCTGTGAGTGATAGCCTCCTCTGTTTTAGACTTTAAAGTTTTTAATTTTACTGTTTACTTTTTCTCCTATTCTTTTCTGGAGGGAACAAATATCCCTCTACATGCGGAAGAGGTTTAGGAGTCCTGTCCAACCGTATTTGATGTGAATTGCTGGACAGGACTGAAGCAGCTATTTTGTTCAAACTCGTAATTGCTTCATCATGACTCGTCCAAATAACGATGGAAAATTTTATCTGATTTTCTCAAAAATATGTATTGGATGTAGAGCCTGTACAAGTTGTTAACATGACTAACAACACTGCATTCTTGTAAAAAATATTTATGAGAGAATAAATGCTTATAAAATATGGACGTGATGTTATCCGTTTCTTCTTCTTTTTATGTATAGTATTTTGATCTGTTTTCATTGTCCTTTCGATCATTCTCTCCAGAATAGTAGACCTCACACTTTCTGCCCCTTATTACCTACCTTGCCAGTTCTTGTTGTATTTTGCGTTATGTCTTGTATCATATAACACCAATCATCATTAGCAATATGCCTGTCTTGAAGTAGTATAGTTGTAAACATTATCTTCTTATTAAAACATTGTCATATAAAATAGAATTACATGGGTACAATAAGTGTAATAATTTAAAAAGCAGTAATTCCCCTCGTATTTGCTGCTGAGATCATTGATTCAGCTTTGATCCCCCACTGATTCCTCAGTGCCTTATATTCACTGGTTCACAGTATTTTCCACTGACCCAATCAGTAGAATCTAACTGTTTCGCGGCGGAAGCATCTGTACTGCGTGAATCAGTGTTTCTTCATTGGTTCAGATTTAGTGAGTATATTCTGCGTATATGAGAATGTAAAACAATGTGAATGTATTGCAATGGTTTTTGTATTTAAATCAATCATAATTCAAAGTACTGTAGCAATGACGTAACGAAGAATTATGGACATCAATTGCTGAATGGCATGAAGTTTCCTCGTACAGGGCGATTGAGACGCTGGGATGGTAAATATGATTTTTATTTCTTTTAGTGTTGATGGACAAGGAATGTCGTATTTACAAAGAACATTCCTTCTTTTACGTATTTGCAACTTTCAGAACTAAAAAAAGACATTTTCATCTAATTTACAACTAAATAATTATTTACTAAAAATATACTAGAAAATATATGTAAATAATACAGTATATTTTATTCTTGCGACTCCTAATTGCACACTTTGACTTTGTTTATAATATGCTCAAAGAGTACTACTGGAAACAAATAAGGTTTCAGAGTACTGTAACCACACCACAATAGACCAGATGCTGTGATTTGGCGGAAGCGGAATTCAAGAATGGGGACGAGCAGTAGAGATGAGACGACTGTCGGTCCTAGGTAAACACCGCTATTCCTATGGTACCGCTGCCATCTGTCCAGTTTACCGGACAATCAGACAAACACGTAACAACAATAATTAATAATTTAATACAAATTAAATTATGAATATTTACCAAATCTGAAATTCTCAAAATCATGAATACAAGCACAGTATTGTTATTACAAGATAAAATATATCTGAAAGCATTATTTAAGTCAGTTGCTGAATATTAAGTCGGAAAACCCTCCTAGGTTATCCGATAATCCAAATCTGATAGTTAGCTTTCTCGAATAAAGTACTGCTAAACTTTACAACACCCTCAACCAGTCGCAAGTATTTCTCTGGATTACCGCAACAATCCCTTACATTAGTTTGACGACCAATACTAGCCAAGTCATCTATTTGTGACTTGCGGACTTGACTCCCTCGTACATGCCATCGAAAATTCTGTCTGTCCAATATATACTGAAGAAGAACGTCACCTGACGAATAGGTGACTACGCTTCGTCTCTNCCCTCCCCGTTTCGTCCAGGGGTTGGTTCGCATCCAACGACTGCTCATGGAACGCAGTGACATCAGAGGGAACGGCGCGTTCCACGAGGTCCAAAAGGTGCGACGCAAGTACCATGCATCCCTCCGTAGATGCTTTCCCCTAAGCATTTCAAAGACTCAGTTCATTGTCTCTGTATGCTGCGAAAATTTATTATTCATAAATATAGTAACATGGAAAATTTAAAGGACCGCTGTTCCCACGGTAGAATTTGAGTATTTCCATCCGTATTTCGCCGACATTCTTCAATGAGACCCTATCCTTAAGCCTCTTCTAAGGACTGAAATTATTATGTCCAGAAGAAGCGAAAGTTTCCGTTTACAAATAACAAAATACAGATGATTTGGATGGTGTCATCCTCACGCTACAAGTACTTTTTGGCGACGATAATAATGTTAGTGACTTATGCGAGGCCTGCAAAATGATAAACATAAGTTGCTGTGTTTAACTTAATGGCATTACTATGTATAAAAAACCTGAACGCGTAGTACTACAAAACGTTCGAAATGTAAGGTTCAAAATTCGAGGTGGCGTTGTCTCAGGAGCCAGAACTTCAAAAGTGGCGCGGGATAAAAGCCAGAAAATGGCGGCACCAATTAAAAATGTCAACTGGTCAGCAGACACATCGGCACTATAGCAGGATTCCTCTTGTCGTAGAGCCCTTAAAATTGCTTCATCAAACCCTATTTGGTGGCACCCACAGATGTGGTCTATGGCACAACGTCTTCGCTTCCATGATACACTGAACGGTTTCAAAAACTTCTCAGACGAACATGCTGGGGTTTCCCTCACCTTCTCCAAAGAAAAGTTGGTTCGTTGCCATTAGTTCCCTGGTAACCAAACATTCCTCGTCCCTGACCTCTTCGCACAAGTCACAGTTTGGTGGAAGAGCAGGTCTGAAGACCTAAATATCGCTATAAGACATGGAATAAAATTAAATACGTTGTGGTAGCGGAAGAGAAGTCATTTGTGGGTCCACAAGCGGTATTGGTATTTTTAGTCCTAGATACAAAATGTCTCCGCTTGGGACAAACCTTTATATTCCGATGCTTTTGCTCTGAAGTACTACTCTCCTACTCACATACCAAGCAAATAATTTTGCTGTACCGAGCTTGTTCTCCTTATAAAATACCTAAAACTTTGAAACAACCTCAAAATAGCCATTTCTGTTCGTCATACCCGTTAACAAGGCGTTCGCTTACTCGAATGATACTTTCACAGATATGAATGGACTACAGGAATTGATCCATCCACTTTTCCATTACGCAGCGGTACACTTTTTGAGTCTTCATGTGGAGGCGTCAATGGAATATCTCCACACAGTAGGGTCATGCTCAACTTGTTAACATCAGTTAGTTGTTTACTGTGAAATTTCCCAGCAACAATGCTCATTACAGCTCATGTGATGCTGTCAGGGATACTTTTTATACAAACAATGTAAATGAATAAATATAAAATATATTCCATTCTGGAAAATGTTTACATTAGAGTAAAAATTAGTATTGAAATCAGCATTAATGAACTTATTTATTTTCAAATATCTAATACTGGTGATATTCGTGTACTTCTCGCTTTAGCAGAATAATCTGGATGTATCTTTTCATTTACTTTGCATCTACATGTAAAGAAAGATTGATTTGTGGAGTGCGTTTATGATATATTGCATTAAGGTAGATCTATTAAGCTGGAACAATGTTTATAACGCAATCAAATGAAACTAGTGCCTATATTAATACTATTTATTTACTCATTTATTACCCAAAAAATAAAATTTGTCTACTTTAAAAAATCCGGTTGTGTCAGATTTCTTCTTAAGCTGACACAACCATTTAATAAGACGCTTAAAAAAATAATACATCAAGCTAGTTATTACATTTATATTACTACTTAATTATTCAAAAATAATACCAAATTTTTATCAGTAACAATTATTTAAACAATTTTTGCTGTATATAAGTAATAAAATAAATTGTCATTAAAAATTATTTAATTAATACAAAAACTGTATTAACTAATACTACACACTCATAAAAAACTAAAAAACTCACAAAACAAATATGTATTACGAAAAACAAATTTATAACTAATATAATTATTAATAAACATAATATTTATTGTTCTATTTTTGCAACATTCGAAATACATGATTTACAATAAAAAATCAAAATGAAGAAGCATATTTGAAACTGTCAAAATACGCGTATTAACACAATTCTAAAGGAAATTTAATTCATAAAAAGAATTTCAATTATTTCTTTCCCTCATCAAATGAGGTATATGTTAACACGTTTATAAACAAAATTAAACTAATGCATTCATACTACCGTACCTAAGATCCATATAAAAACTATGACTTTCCAACCTGCTGCAGCGAAAAGTAGGCAGAAGTAACAATTATATAAATTGATGTGAACAATAAAGAAACAAAAAATTGAATTTGTTATATTTAGAAGTTATTGTGTTAGCGTAATCAAATAGAAAATGCAGTTGTTCGTATCACATCATTTTCGAATCTTGTTTACACGGCATCATATAAAAATGGTAATTATTGAAACACTTTTTTAACTCAAGAACACCACTAAATGTTGTTCATAAAACTATTACCTCCATTAGTCAATAAATAGTTATTAATTCAAGTGTAATTATCAGCTTGATGAATTATTTTTTGTAAGCGATTTATGAAATGGTTGTGTCAGCTTAAGAAGTAATCTGACACAACCTGTTTAAAAAAAACTGGACATAGTTACGAATTTTATTATTTAGGTAATTAAAGAGTAATTAAATAGTACTAAACATTGACGCTAGGTTCATTTTATTGCGTTATAAAGGTTGTTCCAGCTTTATAGACCTCATTAAGGTAGTCTATTACCAAGAATTGAAGTATTGTCAAGCAGTTGTTTCATCTGGTTCTGTAATCTAAATGATGCATTGAAATAGTTCCGCTTCTTTCGCCGACTACGGGATAAGGACCCGCAGGGCAGTAGAGGTTTACAAATTCTGATTATTAAAATATATCGGCATTTACTTGATTGAACGCTTATACACAGTCGTTATATTATGATAAAAATATTCGTAAAATAAAATATTGTCCGAAACGAGCGAAGAAACAAAACTTTAAAAAATCGAAAACTTTTGTATTGGGTTCAATACTATCCAGGAGTAAACTTCCCAGGTGTAAAGAGGTAAATTTTGCACTTTGAGAGTTTTTTTTGTATTAAAGTGTACTCTCTCAGTATGGATTATCCTAAAGAAGAATTAGTATCAAGTAATACACCTTATTTGGTGTTCTGCTTAAACAGTTACAAAGAAAAGAAGAGCTTAATTATTTCTTTTCGTTAAAGTTATTGTTGTTGACCGAAATGTTTAATTGTGAAATTATCACTAATTTTGTGACTAGATTTAAAAAAAATTGATATTCATAAAATAAACTCGTACCTGAATATGTGTAGTTCAGTGTTACTCGTATTTTGAGGATATTCCCTCCTCTTTCGCGAAGTTTCAAAGAATGTTCTCAGAATGTATTTTCCTTCTGCGATGAATACAATCTTTTAACAATGATCTAAGACTTTTTTCACATAAAGAAATGAAATTTAAAGGAAATGGGCGAGTGGAAACACCTCTGAAAAACATGAGAAACAAAATCTTTACTTAATAAAGTATTTATTTGTAGAAACATACTGTACAAAGATTGCAAAATATTTAAAAATAATACTATGAAAATAACTGACTAGGAGTTGTGAAGAACTTATTTTTTGACATCACAGAAGATGGGCAAGACTGTCAGATGAAACCCAAAGGAAGACTATCACAATGCTTCATATAGCACTCCGAATTGACTCTGTGTTTGATCTCTGTAGAACTCTGATGCGTTCAACATTGGATATGTTTTCTTCACCGATGACTGAACTAGCTTCATTAATATATACTAGCTTCATTGAAATTTATGATGGTTTCCTCAAAATACAAGCATTCTTCATCAATTAACATACCTGCTTCATTATTATATAGACTTGCTTCATCCAAATTTATGATTGCTTGTTATAATTGCATGCCTGCTTCACCCATAGTGGGGTTCGAACTCATATTCAAAGTCTAATACCATTCCGTAGTTCGAAATTACATAAATAATGTCTGCTTATTGATGAAAACTTGGAGACACATCTAAAAATACAGACTAAGTGATTTGAATTCACTGTAGAACTGGAAGTTGCACTTTTTTCTACTACTGAGACCTGCCGCTGAGTTACTCATATTACACACTTTTTCCAAATCTTGATGTAAATTTTTCAGTACTGAGTTTTGCAATTAATGATTAATGGAACGCGTTTGTAATATAGAACAATTTCCAATCATTTCCATTGCTGGATTTTGATTAATTGCTGATTAAATGAAATCCAGATACAACAATTAATTTTCAAAACATTAAAATATTTTCATTCAAAATATAAATATAATTTTCAATATATTTTTTAAGAGAAAAAGAAAATAAATTTTTTGAGTTTTTCATAACATGAAAAATTGAGCAATTCGTATCTTTATTTACGAGTCGTAAGAAAAAGGCAGTCCAAAGTTATCACTTTGATGATACAATTGGTAGAATCATCGTTAACTGTGTTGTTTTAATTCAATTTATTGTAAGATGTGGCATAAAAATATTTATACTGGAATGCCACTGATTTTGTACTATAATCGTTTAAGAAAACGTAGTGTCTCGATCAAATATGATGGAAGTAGATGAGATTGATAATATGATATGATAGTCTATCGTATTTCATCGAGGAACAATTTCTTCAATTAGTCTTCAAAATTCTATCAATACCTCACCATATCACCTAGTATCTTGTACTATAGAAATGCAACCACCTAGAATCGCAAGTTTTTAACCTGGGGTCACTCTTCATTTTCTTAGAATCGCCATCCATTTTCTCAGAATCACTCTTCATTTCCTTAGGATCGCGAACCTTTTTCTCACAATCACTCTTCATTTTCTTAGGATCCCGATCCTTTTTCTCACAATCACTCTTCATTTTCTTAGGATCCCGATCCTTTTTCTCACCATCACTCTTCATTTCCTTAGGATCCCGATCCTTTTTCTCACAATCACTCTTCATTTTCTTAGGATCCCGATCCTTTTTCTCAGAATCACTCATTTTCTTAGGATTGCGATCCTTTTTCTCACAATCACTCTTCATTTTCTTAAGATTGCGATCCTTCTTCTCAGAATCACTCTTCATTTTCTTAGGATCCCGATCCTTTTTCTCACAATCACTCTTCATTTTCTTAGGATTGCGAACCTTTCTCTCACAATCACTCTTCATTTTCTTAGGATCCCGATCCTTTTTCTCACAATCACTCTTCATTTTCTTAGGATCCCGATCCTTTTTCTCAGAATCACTCATTTTCTTAGGATTGCGATCCTTTTTCTCACAATCACTCTTCATTTTCTTAAGATTGCGATCCTTCTTCTCAGAATCACTCTTCATTTTCTTAGTATCGCGATCCCTTTTCTCAGAATCACTATTGATTTTCCTAGAATCATGACTCACTTTCTTTGAATCATGATCCATTTTCCCTAAAACATGGTTCGGTTTCCTTAAGTCCTGATTCATTTTCATTGACTCAGGATTCATTTTCTTTGAATCATGATTAATTTTCTTTGAATTATGATTCATTTCCCTAGAGTCAGGATTCATTTTACTTGAGTCATGATTTATTTTCATCAAGTCCTGATTCATTTTCATTGAGTCATGTTTCATGTTTTTTGAGGCATGATTCACTTCATTTGAGTCCTGACTTACTTTCATTGACTCATGTTTCCTTTTCATTGACTCATTACTCCTTTTCATTGAATGATCACTTATTTTCGTTGACTCAGGATTTGCTTTCCTTGAATCATGATTCACGTTTCTTGAACGATGATTCACGTTCTTTGAATCATGATTCACTTTCTTTGAATTACGATTAATTTTCTTTGGATCATTATTCACTTTTTTTGAGTCATAATCCATTTTCCTTGCTTCATTGTTAATTTTCCTTAAATCACAGTTCATTTCCTTAGAGTCATGATTCATTTTCTTTGAGTCATAAGTAATTTTGATTGATTTCCTTGACTCATAAATAACTTTAATTTCTTGTGAGTTATGATTCATTTCTTGTGAGTCATGATTCATTTTGCTTGAGTCAAGGTTAATATTCCCTGAGTCCTGATTCATTTTCACTGAATCATGTTTCTTTTTTTTTGAGTCATGATTCATCTTATTTGAGTCCTGGTTAATTTTATTTGAATCCTGATTCTTTTTATTTGAGTCCTGATTAATATTAATTGACTCATGTTTCCTTTTAATTGACTCATTTTTCATTTTCATTGCCTCATGATTCACTTTCTTTGAATCATAATTCACATCCTTTGAATCACGATACAATTTCTTTGACTCATGATCCGTTTTCCTAGCTTCATGATCCATTTTCCTTGCTTCATGGTTCATTTTCCTTGAATCAAGGTCCATTTCCAAAGAATCAGGATTCATTTTCCTAGAGTCATAAGTAATTTTCTTTGAGTCATGATTCATTTTCATTGAGTCAAGCTTCGTTTTCTGTGTGTCATGATTCATTTCCTTAGTGTCAGGATTCATTTTCATCGAGTCCTGATTCATTTTCATTGAGTCATGATTAATTTCATTTGAGTCCTGATTTATATTCATTGTTTCATGTTTCCTTTTAATTGACAAGTTTTTCATTTTTATTGAAGCATTACTCATATTCATTGCCTCATGATTTACTTTCATTGAATCATGATTCACTTTCTTTGAATCATAATACAATTTATTTGAGTCATGATCCGTTTTCCTAGTTTCATAATCCACTTTCCTTGCTTCATGTTTTATTTTCCTTGAATCAAGGTCCATTTCCATAGAATCAGGATTCATTTTCCTTGAGTCATAAGTAATTTTCTTTGAGTCATGATTCAGTTTCATTGAGTCAAGCTTCATTTTCTGTGTGTCATAATTCTTTTCCTTAGAGTCAGGATTCATTTTTATTGAGGTTTGGTTCATTTTCATTGAGCCATGATTAATTTCATTTGAGTCCTGATTTATATTCATTGTTTCATGTTTCCTTTTAATTGACAAGTTTTTCATTTTTATTGAATCATTACTCATATTCATTGCCTCATGATTTACTTTCATTGAATCATGATTCACTTTCTTTGAATCATAATACAATTTATTTGAGTCATGATCCGTTTTCCTAGTTTCATAATCCACTTTCCTTGCTTCATGTTTTATTTTCCTTGAATCAAGGTCCATTTCCATAGAATCAGGATTCATTTTCCTTGAGTCATAAGTAATTTTCTTTGAGTCATGATTCAGTTTCATTGAGTCAAGCTTCATTTTCTGTGTGTCATAATTCTTTTCCTTAGAGTCAGGATTCATTTTTATTGAGGTTTGGTTCATTTTCATTGAGCCATGATTAATTTCATTTGAGTCCTGATTTATATTCATTGTTTCATGATTCCTTTTAATTGACAAGTTTTTCATTTTTATTGAATCATTACTCATATTCATTGCCTCATGATTTACTTTCATTGAATCATGATTCACTTCCTTTGAATCATAATACAATTTCTTTGAATCATGATCCGTTTTCCTAGCTTCATTATCCATTTTTCTTGCTTCATGGTTCGTTTTCTTTGAATCAAGATTCATTTCCATAGAATCAGGATTCATTTTCCTTGAGTCATAAGTAATTTTCTTTGAGTCATGATTTATTTCCGTTGAGACGAGATTCATTCTTTTTGAGTCCTGATTCATTTTCATTGAGTCCTGATTCATTTTCATTGACTCACGTTTCTTTTTCATTGACTCACGTTTCCTTTTCTTTGACTCACGTTTCCTTTTCATTGACTCACGTTTCCTTTTCTTTGACTCATGATTCTCTTTCTCTAAATTACTAAACATTTCCCTGATATGTTTTATGTTCTCAGGTGGAATGTGGACTGCATTATAACCATAGAAACATGCTCCAAATGCCGAAAATGCCTCCCTTGGAACTTTTCGTTTCACACGTGGAGCTTTATAAACATGTGCTTCATTTGAAGACTGAGACTTAGGTGGGTCTATTTTTAGAAATGGTTTTTGACTCAAGATTCTTGTTGCTCCTTCATTTTCAGATGATGCAACTCTTGTTTTGGGGTGGAGGAATTGATTTTGGGTGGGTGGTTTCCCAACATTCATAGAGTCGAGCTCATATGATATTACGCCTCCAGGCTCTTGTGGTTGAAGAGCAGCTCGCAGCATTGGCTTCTTCTGAGATGTGGCATCCAGAACTAAAAAATAAATACCCTAGTTGTCACATTTTATCGAGAGTGAGCAGTCGATGAAAAAAGATTTACAAATTATTACGTATATTGAACATGTATTTTTTTTCTTTTGAATAGGGTATGAAAAGGTGTTATAATATGCAACATTTAAGAAATTTTTCTGGTATTGATATTTTTCACGTTCACACTCATTACGTAGGGTGACTAATTTCAAAATATCATGTACATCATGAGGTAGAAGGCGAGTGCGCTAACCACTAGACTATGATCGCCCCTATCGCATTGCCGATGACAGATGGCAAAACTCTTTTAAGACAATAATTTTTATACATGTTCATAGTGTTTCTTCAATGTTCTTGAAGTAAATATTCCACGGGAACTAGGATCAGAAAGCTCTTCAAAGAATGTGGAAAAATGGATTCCGGTTTTTTAAGTATGGAGGTTTTATTTTTATTTCTAGTAACTGTCAACTCTCATGAGTCTTTCAACATAATGTTCATGCTAGTTTGGATGGGAAGGGCATTATCTGCGGGATCTAGAAATGTTTATCGCAAGCATAGGACAGAATTATATTTATACATACGAGCAAATGGGTCTTCCTCAGGATTCTCAGAAAACAAGGATACGGCCTTTTCAGTCTGAAGCTTGGTCTTTATCCAATCATCAATATGGTTTCGGCGATCTTCAATGTGCTTCACTCGTTGATTCACCAATGCTCGGCATTTTTCTTCAACCCACTGAAACAGAAAAAAACAAATGGTTCATTTACACGAAGCCTTGAAGACTAGACTTTTTAGAACCATCTTTTTCATAGTTATATTCAGCAGTACTGCTTCTTTGAGATGATTCACTTTTTCCCGCGTTTATCATTTTTGAATAGTTTTTACTTCGCGATGAAAACTGAATAAAGTTTTAATTAATTTTATTAGAAAATCGAAGCCAACGACGACAAACTCACGCACTTGGAAGAAAGAAGTACTAAATATTGGTGTTCAACATACAAAGTAAGTGTTAGGAAGTAGGTAGTTAAAGTGAAGGTAACATATCTGATCCGTTGAGTGACATCATGACATCAGAGGTGGTAAATCAGGGAAGTAACCACCAGATTGAAACTACATTGGGATTAAAGTTAGAAAACAGGTAAAAAGTTGTACCTATCTCGAGTCTTTGTGTTCCTACCCATTAAATACCATTACTCGAATCTCTAGTATTTCTCGTGCCTGGGTGCAAGCGCAATTGTATTTGTGCAGATCTGAATCAAAAGATTTATCTAGCGAGAGAGGGGGTAAGTAGGCTGATCGAAGATAGGTAAACCCCGTGGTGGAAAGAAAGTGTTTTCGAGAATTGCGAACAACTCTTGATTCTGAGTCGTGATGGCGAGACGACATGCTGAGGGAGGAGCGATAAGTATTCTGCGTTTCCTACTCAAAGTTGTTGTCAACAATTGTCTACGCCATGTTTCTAGAATATTTAACTCATTGATTAAGTACATGTTATTTAATTAATTTCACGAATTTTAGAAATCGTAGTGCACGTGGGTAGTCACGGTGCTTAACTAGGGTGAGCAGATACTGCACTACGAAACAGAGGACAACGAAGCAAACAATCCAGGACACAAGGAAAAAAAAGAGGACCAATTTAACGGAATTAATCCTGTATAAGGATAAAATACAAATACAATAGCAATGGTTGTAAACTTCAGAGTGTGTTGCATTTTACATTTCAAAACTCTAGATTTCTTAACGTTGTAAGAACATTAATACCTCCTCTACGGATTTTACCTTCGAAGTTATTTTTCGTATTAACGCCAGTAAAAGCCACACTCTTATATACAATGCTCAAACTAGATATTTCTTATATTTCTTCAATATACCCTGCAATATACTTCGATTTCTTATTGCAAGCTGTTTTAGTAGTATTATGGTGAATGAATAAAAAAGGACTTTTTCAATGTTTTCTACAGACACGTAGAATTGAGAACATGTCCGTGAAAAAGCGTACGTCGGTCACCCTATACGTAATATTTGTATTTGAATAAGTGCTCTTATAATTGTTAGAGAGCATTTGAAATAATTGTGTACTATTTAAAGAATTTCTAAAACAGAAAGTACTACGTACTTGGGTGAATTGAATATGTTCCACCGAGCACGTGGTTAAATTATAATTGTACTGAATCTAAATAGCTTAAAATTGACATAAAAATAAAATCTTTATTGCTAATTGTATTTAAAGCCAAGTAATTCACAATTTAACAGAGTGAATAAGTCACCGCTCCTCAGAGGTCAATTACGGTAGGGCTCGTCGTGACGACGCAGACAGATTAGTGCCAAATGGGTGAAGTGAAGCAAAACATGCACTAATCTTTTTTTATTCAATTTTACAGCAATAGTCACCAATCTCTCCACTGACATCACGCATTGGCGCATCCTCTTCACGATGCACATTCGGTCACTACTAAGATGATTCAACTGCAGTAAACATTCAATATCTCTATGCAACACGAACCTGCAACACCAGTTATCAAGACCCAGTGACGTACTCGTGACCACAAAGACGTGTGTCGTTTCATTCCTATGGCCAGTCGGCGTTCACATTTTCTTTCAGTTTATTACTGGTAGTTCAACATGAAGGGTTTATGTTTTTTTCTTCTTTTTCTTGTAATTATGTAAACATGGTAAAATTCCCAATGTAATTTATTTAAAGGGATTGCAAAGGGATGTTTAATGTACTGCGTATCAAATTTTGTAATTTCTAATCAAAAACTAATTCTGAATTTGTGTTTTTAGGAGCCATTGCAACATACGTGTATGCTTCTGGACTCAAGTTAAGCATTAAATATGAACATTCTGTCTGTATGAATGCATATTCTTTTCAACATAAATCTTTCCTTATGCATTAGAGCTTGTCGCATATTATACACTTCCTGATGGTCAGATACTGTGTATCATGTTTAAGAATCTTATTGCTGTCCGTTGTGACAAGCGGGAACTTCTTAACAGGCCAGAGGGCCTCTTGGCTGGTTGTGTTAGGAAATATTCAATTTCCTTATCGGTTGTATTTATTATCGGATAATTTGTAAATCTCACCCCCGAAACTCTTGTAAACCTTTATTCAAGGAATTAAATATCTTAACACTTCCCTGCATTTATATTTATGAAACGGTCGTGTTTGTTAAGACCGAATTACTGAAGCACCACCCTTGCTTTATACGAAACAGTCTCGTTCACGAACANTGTCAACCACTCTTTGCCAAAAAGGACCTTATCATTCGGGAATCGTTCTATATATTTCCCTGCCCAAGAATATAAAAGACATTATGAAATTGAATATCTTGAAAATCCGCGGTTAAAAACTACCTCCTGCACCAGTGCTTCTACAATGTAAAAGAATTTATTGATTTTAATAAAAGTTAAATTCGTCTTGTACTTTATCACGCCATTGCTGTAGTACTTTTTAAACAACTTATAACAATTTCAAAAACTATTTTCTTGCATGATTGTGTTGTCTTATGGCTCATATTAATTTAGTTTTATGTGTACTCAACTTTGGCACGGTTGTGTACATAAATTCTGTAGCCCCATCCTGGCCCGGGTTTTTCTCCGTTTTTCCTTCTGGTAGAGGCGGATTTATCATACAGGTTCTCTAGGCTTTGTCTAGGGGCGTGTTTATTGTAACAATAAATCGTGAATTTAGTGTTATTTCAATTCTTATGATTTTTAAACACTATACTCAGAATAATCTATAGTTCGATAATAACTTGTACATGTAATTATTTGCTTAAAATTACAAACATATTGACATTCTATTAGTATTATAACTCGCAGCTAACTTTTTATCTTATCTAGGAACTTTTGCTGAAATTTTTGAATCCGCCTCTGCCTTAGGGCCCTTGATCGGAATTGATGGGATGGTCCCTTGCTTGCTTCCGGAGAGTAAATTAGTGTATTGTCCTCCACGTGGTCATACGCAGTCTGTACTGTTTTTTGACAATAAATTTATTATTATTATTGTTTAGGCCATCTTTGGACCAAGATAACGAGTTCTACTGACGTCCTCTTCGGCATAGGTATACTCACTAGATATTCGTAATATAACAGTGTCTAGATATAATCCAGATTGCCATGTTAAAGTTGACATTTGTAGTAGTAAGCCTAAAAGGGTTCACTTTTCCATTATCACACCCGTATTAACTGAGATCGAACCTGGCGTTTCTTCTGGGACCCTTCCTTACCGGTTGCGTATTATAGTAGAGCAACCAAATCTTTCAACTGAGTGGAAATTGTATTCATTTATTCATGTCGTTTCTCGTAAAATATTATCCATGAATTTTATATACTTTATGATTTAGAGCCTATTTTCACTGTTACTCATTTTTCTTGTCGTGCATAATAACAAGTTAGTAGGCCAAACAGGGACACTTTGGGCATTCATGTTTAGTGTTTTTTATCCAATACATGATGTTTTCATTATATCAGATGATAATTTCGAATGGTGATTATTTATATGATACCTATGTATCAGCTTCAGATGTTTAGATTCTGCTCTCAGAGTGGGGAATAACGTAAAAATGGGTTTAACATTTAGTATGAGCCGCAGTTTTTATTGTTTTTGCTTTGATTTACTTTTGCAGTATTGCAACATTAATCTTGTATGTAAGTTCCGTATTGCGCATATTTCGAATCTTTAGGAGTCATGACTACTGACACCACAATTAAATAGTTTGTGTCTAAAGTTGAATGACTGAGGGTTCAAATTACAACCGCGTTTATCAACATGTCCGATAAAACATTTTCAGTACCTACGAGTGTCTGTGTCATACACTGGATTATAAGAAATAATTATTTTCTAGCTCTATTTTTATAGTTCGTTCACTTATTTTATGAACAATACATTGAATTTCTCTTCAACAAAACTTATTGGTTTTCCTTCTTCCCAAAATAATACTCAATCATTCGTTAAATGGGTCACTGAGGCCGGTATTACAGGATCATATTTCTATGTCAAATGCAGTCTATATTATCGAAGAGCGTAGATGAAACATATGTCCGTGTTATGCACAACCTTTGAGAATAGTTGAGCTTTGATCATATACCTATGACATAAGTTCTCATTCAGAGAACCTATGTCATGTCTTTGATAATAGACATATGCCATAGAAATATGACCGTATAATACCGGTCTGATCATTTTTCCCCGATAGAATATCCGTACTCCAAGCAGTTCCCGACTGAGCGCCGCCATATTGGACGCAGGCGCGCTTTCCCCTCATCATTAAAATCCATTTGTTCGTGAGCCTGTTCCACCAATCTATAAAGATCCATATGCTTGTAAACATGATTTCTTCCACCTTCAAAACCAGAAACACTTATAGATGGAATAAAATTTAAAAATTCTTAAACGAGTGTTTAAAAACCTTTATATGATATAATAAATACGATAAACATAAACTTGGTGGATTTATTGATGCTGATGGGGAAATTTTCACAGGGATTGGATGTCTTCTTCTAAATATCGTACATAATAATGATAGATACATAATTTTTAAAAGGTAATTTTTTAAGATTTTTCTTGTAAGACCCCAAAAGAACAATTGGTTGTAGAATAAAGGCTATCATTCCCACTAAATATTTTCTTTATGTAACACGCAAATCTTCATATAATACTGAATTAAAGATTGCGTAATTTTGTCATGTATTGCTCGCAAGGTCTTTTAAGTTTTTCCTTTTTATTCAAGTTATGAAACAGTGTTCAAACTGTTAGAGACATCGAGGTACTGCCGTACACTCCTTACAGTAAGGCTCTATAAAGAGGAGCATACGCACGACGCCATATCATTGTGTCACAGTAAAGTACAACCGTCAGCGTCGCGCTTCGTAATATTGGTTTATTATAGCAAATTCGTGGCGTATAACTTCAAGATCTTGAGAGTGTCGAAAAAAGTGTTTGTCATTTTAATATCGGAGTCGGCGTGGCTCAGTGGGTACAGTTGCTACTTGGAAGTTGAGTTTAACAGTCGTGTTCCTGGCTGATCGGAGCAAGTAGTGTTAGTGTACCGCTTTGCGAGGGTAGACGTCGGAGACGGTGTTATTTGTGTTCTTTTCTTTATAGAAATTGTTATAGTGTGGACAAAATTATTGTAGCGAAGAGTTAGTTTTCAGTAGCGCAATGTGTAGGGGCAGGCGAGCATGACCTCGCGCCCCAGTATGAAAAATGCTGTGGTGATTGACTATGCTCAATCCATCACTGTTGGGGACTGCGTAAGGAAAATCGCGGACTTGGCTACTGCAAGGTATGATACGTATACATCCCGTATAAGAGGTGGAAGTGTGTATATTTATTTGTTGAATGAAGAAGCGGTGGAGAAACTAGTAAGTGAAGGACACGTTGTTATTAGGGACATCGGAATTCCAGTGAGAAAGTTTGGTAACGGAGCGGTAAAGGTATTTTTGCACCATACGTGGATGACGTGTTTATCCATAATATGTTATCAAGATATGAGAAAGTCGTAAGTGACATTAAAGAACTGAGGTTAGGACTCGGAAATGATTTGTCTCACATGATGTCGTTTACGCGATTTGCGTATTTAATACCGAATGTGGAAAATTTACTAGAAGCAGTTAACATAACTTTTCCGGGAATGGCTTGGACTATTTATTTGCGTAAGGAAGATAATAAATGTTACAAATGCAGGAAATATGGGCACTTTGCCCGGGAATGTACGGTTCAGGAAGAAAAAGAAGAACGGACAACTGAGGTGGAGAAGAAAGACAATAAAAGTGGAGGTAGCAGTATTGATGGAGCATTTCCTTCTCCTTGCATCACTCGCGGAAGTGATGCAAGGGCAAAGGCCACAAAAGACGCCGAGTAAACCCATATCTGATAATGTGAGGGAAACGGCAAAGATAAGCAAGAAGAGACCGCTTGCAGAGGAGGAAATGAAAGCGAAAAGACCAGAAAACACAAGAAAAGAAGAAAATAATGTACGGTTCCTAAAAGTTCCGGAAAGAAGAGTGAAGAAAAGAAGATTGATATTTATGAATCGTATGTGGAACAGAAAAAAGGTGGGGGAGTAGAAGAATCCAATAGATTCATGAAAGATAGGGAGAAAACGTTCGAATAAAAGTAGTCAGAATAATGGCGAAGAAAGACAGTTAGTTATGAAACAGGTTAGTAATAATGAATTTTATGAGAAACTTTTGAATGATATGGTCTGGCCAGAAAATTGTCCTGTAACTAAAAGACAAGAGGTAATTGTAATGTGTACGTTTGTTAGACACAAAACTTCAAGTATAGTAAAAGAATACACTAGAGTTCCGGTTTTATTTCTGCCCGTATTAAATTTAATGGAAGAAAAATATGAATATCAAGAAATGAAAAAACATATTCAAGAACTGAAAAGGTTAATAGAGAAGAAATACTCAAAAATGTAACTTTTTTTGTTTGTTTCTTGGTGTTATTTCGTCACTTTATCCTTTCATAAAGATGGCAAAGTATGTTAACACGATCGTGACTTTGAATGTTAGCGTACTGCGATCGGAAACAAAGAAGCTAATGTTACAAGAATATTTACGAAAGAATGAAGCTGATATTTTGTTATTACAGGAGGTAGCAATCTCTAACTTTAATTTTCTGAGAGGATACGAAAGTATTATAAATGTGGGGGGAAACAAAAGGGGAACGGCTATTGTTTATAAAAATTATTTTGTGGCTGAAAATGTAGAAGCGATTCCTTCCAGGAGAGGAATAAGAATAGATGTTAATGACATAACCGTTATTAACATTTACGCACCATCAGGATATAATAATAAAATCGAAAGAAGAGAATTTTTTTACGTGATTTAGTGCTTCATTTGCTAACGCCAAAGAAAAAATTATTTTCGCGTGTGTCTTTAATTGTGTGCTAAATAGTAATGACTGTCTAGGGAAACCGACATATTATGAAGCATTAAAAAACTAGTACAGAAAATGAAGCTTTCAGATATTTGGGAAAGAGAAAAAAATTTGCAATTCACTTTCCTACGTAATGATGTAGGGTCGCGAATAGATCGAGTTTATGTCTCTGGTGACGGAGGTGACTTTTATCTGTTGACCCCGTACCTTTCAACGCCCACGCTGCTGTTCGCTTCCGAGCGGTGCTACATCATATCCCGCGGGTAAGAGGGCCGTATTATTGGAAGCTAAACACGTCTTTGCTTTTGTGTAACCAAATAAAAGAGGCATTCAAGGAAATGTGGAGTAATTTGGAGACAAGAAAGAAATTTTATAGCGATATTGCTGAGTGGTGGGACGACTGTGCTAAATTACGAATAAAGAAATTTTTTCTATGGCAGTCAAGTATGAAAAAGAGGAATGGAGAGAAAAAGGTATGTATTACAGATGCCTACATGAATACTACGGAAAACAAACGTAAGATAGAGAAGACTTCCAGAATATAAATTATTTCAAAGTAATGTTATTAAGGGAATATAGGAAGAGATTGGAGGCCGTCAAAATCAGAAGTAAGGTCGGGACAAACATCAACCAGGAACAGACTAGCATGTACCATCTTGTAGCGGAACGAAGACGGCAAGTCAACAATTTAATTACATTTATAGAAACTGAAGAGAAGTCGAAAGTGAATTCACAGCAAGATATTATGAATGAAGCGTATAGATGTTTCCTTGCACGTTTTGGCACTTCTAGAATAGGACTGAAAACTTTAAAATTGAGTGATGAACTAAATAACTATAAGCTGAACCCGGAAGATGTAATTCATTTGGAAGATGAAAGAACGTGTGACGTGGTGAAGCAAGCAATTTGGAGCTGTGCATCGAATAAATCACCTGGAAGTGATGGCCTTCCAGGTGAATTTTATAAAGAATATTGGAATATAATTGGAAATGATTTTACACAGGTGGTTAAAACTGTACTTGATCGCGGCAAATTAACTTCATCGCAATATAAATAATCGTAATATTAGTGAAGAAAATATCAACTGCAAAATGTATAAATCAATATAGACCGATCACATTGTTAAATTGTGATTATAAAATAATAGCAAGAATCATAGGTACAAGAATAAAGCCATTAATGAACAACGTTATATATCCAGTACAGGCTCCAGGAGTTAGTGGCAGAACAATGTTAGAAACAGTAAAAGACATTATTGCTTATAAAGAAATGGGTGATAGAAATGGAATACTGTCAATTGATTTTGAACAGACAGTTTATAGGGTAACTCATAAGTATTTATTTCATGTAATTGAGCGATAGGGATTTGGAAAGAGTTTTCTCGGGTGCGTTCAAGCGTTGAACGATGAAGCGAATTCATGTATTCAGATCAATGGTTTCATGTCAAAAGAAATTTTAAAAAAGTGGAGTGAGACAAGGTTGTTCATTATCAGCAATGCTGTTCTTCTTAGCGCCAAACCCCCTGGTTATTGAATTACATGCAAAGTTAAGTATATCTTCTAAATTCAGAGAACTAACTGCAGTTAAAGCTTATGCTGATGACGTAACAATAGTTACAAATAGTAACAGGGAGATGGAAGGTGTCTTGCAAATGATAGTCCGATGCAAAACTAAATTTCAGAAAGACAAAATACTTGCAGCTGGGAAAGGATGAAACCATAAACATGAAAAAATAGAAATAGTTTCCGAAATAAACCGATTCTGGGTTTATGGTTCAATAAAAATGTAAACAACACGGCATACAAAAATTATGACATAATAGTAAATGCTGTACAAGGATTACTTAATGATTTGGTTCTAAGTAATTGGACTCTGGTTTGTACAGATGTATCTTTTTGCAAAAATATGGTACGTTGCTCAGGCCCTACTAATACCGAAGATGCATGTTGCAAAACAAAAATTGTGTTGGGCAGGTATTATGGAGTGGATGTGTGTTTAGATTGCCTCTGCAAGTGCTGTGTAACCCTAAGTCTGAAGGTGGCTAAGACCTGATTACAACTGAGGAAAAATGTGAGACACTATTTGCAAAGAAATTGGTAAGGTCACTTCAGGATGAAAATACATTCTCAAGCTATTGGTCACAATATTGGATAAATGAAGTAGGAGCTGAAAACCCTCCCAATCTGCAAATTATACCTCACAATCTCAATATAGTTCAGAAAAATATGAAATGTGTAGAATTTTGCGATGTAATATATACAGAAATAATTGATAACAAGATAAATAACAAAATACTAACATCAAAAGAAAATATATAAGGAAAAACTAAATTATCTAAGACCTACGATAAGAGTGTGCGAAAATAGTCCTGGGGTTAATTGGAAATTAACATGTCACAGAGTAGTAAATATTTAGAATGTGGCATGGAAAACACATTACTACACAAACTAACAGAATGCAGAGTAATCAAGGTTACTTGGAGATGGGTAAAGAAAAAAATCGCTGTGATAATGAGAACATCTGAATGGAATATTAATGATAAGATAATAATACAATCAGATTACAATTTTATACCAGAATGCAAAAATAATGCTTTGACATGGCTAATTGGAAACTATATATTTTATACGACGTATAACCAAAATGTAAATACATTCGAATTGCAGGAGTATTTTAGAACAATACATGGAAAAGTTTTTTAAAAAGAGGAAAAAAAAGTATTTGAAAATTATATAAAAATTTTGCTTATGGAGAGCTAGTAAACAATGTTGCATATGAAAAGAAAAAAAGTGGGTAGAGCGCTGAGTTGCTGACTGGATGACCGGGGTTCGATTCCTGGTGAGATGGGGATTTTTCATCACACCTCCACATCCAGACTGTCTCCCAGGCCTACTCAGTCTGCAGGAAAATGAGTACCAGGGTTTAACCTGGGGTCAAACCGGTCGGAGCGAGATGCTGACCACATATCCTCCTCCTGTTGCCGAGGTCAAGAAATTGCGGAGCTCTACCCTCCGCGAACCCCTTGGGTACCTTCGGGGTCTGTTCAGGGATAGTTTGACTATGACTCTTTAATATCACGATTTTTATGGTGCAGAAGTTGGGCTTTAAAAGAGAAAGTTACTTCTAAACATAGGTAAATAAACTGAGGTTATGTTTATAATTCGCCAACGCTTAGGTCATTAGAGCTCTTTAAATATATATTAACTATATTTAAAATACTTGTCTTTAATTAGCTCTGGTTTCCTATAACTTTTTAATCATTTATTTTTATTATTACATACCTTTTCCACTCTTAAAATCGGTTCTCCACAATGGAATAATTTCCTTATGCGATGAACTTCCAATACTCCGTTTACAATACACTGAATGCATCACAATGACACAAAATTGCGTCCTGCGTATGCCTATCTTTATAGATCTCTTCTTACAGGAAACCTTTCTCGCACTTTTGATTCCCCTCTCCGTAACATAACATACAAACTGCACCCTCTTGAAACCTCTACGTACTACACTGAATCCATTGTTTAAAAGTTCCTCTTCACCCTTTCTGTTTTTCATGGAGACAGTTTCACTAAGTTCTTCTTTCCACTCATCATCAAAAGTCTGCAAAACTGTTGCCGTAATTCTGGGAAGGTGAATTAGGCGGTGTGAGTGGATTTTGGAATGGAACTTCTTATTAAAATAAGAAAAATATGTTGGGATGGTAAAAAATGCTATATGCATTCGAGAAGAGGTGAAATCCCTGGAAAATTTCTTGTAAACAAGAAGACTAAGTTCTAGCGGCCAACAGGTTAACCGTAAAAACAGTGAAATCCAGAGGGCGTCATTAGAGACAGTATATTTGTTTTTCTTTAGTTTGCAGTCCAAAACCCAATATAAACCATCTCGAGGTGTGACCATTGCTAGAAATATTACTGTATATTACCATGCTGTTGCGGGGTCCTAATGTCCCCATCCAAATAATGCGGACTTCTCCAGCCTACACACGCGAGGCCAAGTTCAAATGGTACGGTTTCATTAACACTGATTTAAGGTACTTGAAATAGAGAGAAAATTGTGAAAAAACTGTGGTTATGAAAAAATATTTGAGAACTGTTTCGGACTGTTTACGTTTTAAAACATTTGTATCTTTCTTTATCTAACTAAAATAGTAAAAGAGGAATTGTATGTTGTATGAGACATGAAAAAGTCGTGTACATTGCGTTTTCCTTGTTTCTTTTTTGTCCTGAAACTTTTCATCTCGGTGAGAGTTGGGGCTTATTAAATGAACTATTTATTTTACATGAAGACTTCTTCTGTATGCTTTCTGGGTTTTTTTCTGGAAATAAGAGTAGAATAGGTGACAATGTTAAAGTGAATTATTTTAAAACAATTCTTTTTTGTTCAATTTTATGTAAACAATTGTTCTAAAGTTTAAATGACATTGAATGAAGTTTCAAATTTAAAAGAAAGCTTGTGTTACGTTTGTGGTTTCATTGTAAGAATGATCCATCAAGATACAACAAATACTCAGTGCAGTGAATTATTGATATAATATATATCTTTATAGCAATTTAAACAATAATTATAAGGTTTGAAATTAGTCCAGATGAATTAAAATTGAAATAAGTTATAGTTTTGAAAAAAATTACATAAAACTTTTGACATAAAAATAGTTTGAAACCCGAATTTTAAAAAAATATGTCTTTAGGGCTCGCCAACGTCTAGATCATTAGAGTCCTTAAAAACCAAAATTGCTTTTTCAGAATATCTTTCGTCAACTCACTGCATCTCAACAAACTGACGGACGAAATATAGAATTTGAAACTTCTTCTTTTGTAGCTTTCATTGCCATTCGTATTATATATTAATTTGTTTAACATAAAATTGTTAACAACGAACTACAATAAAACTTTGCAGGATGTAATTGTTTCTACAATTATTTCAGTTTCTTCTGAAATTATTAATGTGTAGCCAGTGACAAGGCAATGACACCAATGACAATTCATGTCTGCGAATACTGACTTGCCCTCATATATTGCATTACAGTGAAGTAATTTTGGGGTGCTTAAATATCTTGATTTAAAACATACATACATGCATACATACATACACACACACACACACACATATATAT
>NNCF01127555.1:2465419-2538291 GCA_002313205.1 Laupala kohalensis | reverse complement strand
TATATATATATATATATATATATATAACCTTTTCGAACGTTTTTATGATTATAGCAATCAATATAGAATTATAGCAATGATTATAGAATTACAGTGGGCAACTCACTTAAAACCGAATTCCACAGTGACTAAGAAAATATTTCAATACGGGAAAGCGAATATAAATGCATTTCAAGATTTTTTGATATTTTAATTACACTAAGTGGTCGTTAGAAGGTGAGAACATTGAAGAAATATGGAGAAACTTTAAATTGTTAATCATGGCCGCAACAAAACTATTCGTTCCAATCAAAACAATTAAATCGAACTCAGATCCAGAACATTACACCCCAAAAATTAGGAAACTTAAAAGAAAAGCAAGAAAGGTTGGGGCGCAACGCAAGGCGAACGTAACATTACAAAGTAAATTCAAAAGTTTATCTAAAGAATTAAATAAGGAAAAAATCTTAGCTCGAAATAAGTTTCTTAGTGGTATTTTAGGCAGAGAAAAGGACGGTAAACAGAGGTTTTACCGATATGCCAGAAACGAGAAAGTGCCTTTCTTGAAAGATTCGGAAAATAAGAATTCAAAAGTATACAAACCTGAAGATAAAGCTAATCTATTCAATAAATACTTCGCGTCAGTGTTTAGTGGTAATTCTGAAGTCACAGCAATATAATGTAACTTAGAATATAATTCCTTTAGAGTCAGGGCCATTTTTGAAATCTCAATTAATAATACGCAAATACCACAAGACTGGAAGAATGCAATCATAGTTCCGATACACAAATCAGGTAGTTAATCTTCAGTATCAAATTACAGACCTGTGAGCTTAACATCGGTTGTGTGTAAGATAATGGAACGCTTAATAGCAAATTATTTAAGAGAAGAGTGGAGTAAAACGGCTCTATTACATGACAAACAACATGGGTTCCGACCGGGGTACTCGTGCGGAAGCCAAATAATATCGTTATGTCAGGGCATCGCAGACACGTTAGACAAGGGACAGAGCATATATGCAGTCGTCATAGATTTTTCAAAAGCGTTTGATTTAGTACCTCATAATCTATTAATTTAGAAAATATCAAATACTGGCATAGATAGAAGAGTAGTAGAGTGGATCCGTGAATTTCTACATAATCGGAAGTAAAGGGTTAGGGTTTCGGAAATATTTTCGGAAGAAGTAGACGTCACATCAGGGGTGGCACAAGGCAGCGTTCTCGGACCTTTACGTTTATAGCATTTATCAACGACCTGCCAGAGAAAATAAGTTCAAATTTTAGATTATTCGCAGATGAGTGTATAATTTACCGAACAATAAACAACTCGGAGGACAGGATAACATTGCAACGAGACCTTGATGAAATCAACAAATGGGTAACTATAAATCAAATGAACATAAATTCAGAGAAGAGTAAAGCTATATGTTTCACTCGCACCCGCTTAAGGCAAAATTGGTCCTATGAAATCAGTTCATATCCAATACCGGAAGTAAATTCATGCAAATATTTGGGTATCATGTTTAAGAATAACCAAGAGTGGTCTGATCAGGTTAACAGTGTTGCACTAAAAGCTTGGAAGTCTCTAAATTTCATTAAACGAATTTTAAAGAGAGGCAGTAATCCGACAACAAAGAGTTAGCATACACAACCCTTGTTAAACCTCTACTGGAATATGCATCGGCAGGATGGGATCCTTGTAGAAAATATCAAATAAAAGAATTAGAAAAATTTCAGAAAAAAGCGATTAAATTCATAAACATGGGTAATATTCCGAATAATTATACAAAAATAGAACCTCTACAAATTCGTAGAAAAAGAGCGCGACTGGGATGTTTGTTCAGTACACTTAGAAACGAACCAGCTTGGCGAGATGTCAAAGAGCGTTTAGAGAAACCGACTAGGTTGGGTAGACAAGATCACTTTTTCAAAATTCGTGAAAGGAAACAAAAAACAGACGTAGGAAAATACTCGTTCCTCAATAGATCAATCAGGGACTGGAACAATTTGCCTGCGGTTGTCGTGGAAGCGCTATAGGGCACAGCAACCTCTCTTAAATTCAAAAGCGTTCTAAGAAATGGGGAATAGACAAATTAAATGGATTATGCAAGTTCGGGAAGAATAGATACGTTAGTGTGGATGGGCAGCTAGTGGAGTAATAGTGGGTAGTGAAGTGAAGTGATACGAGGGAAATAAATGATTTAGAAAAGGTGGGAAGGGAAAAGTGATGTGAAGTGCACGAAAGGGGTAAATCGAGTGTTTGGGTTATCAGTGAAATAGAATGTGCAGTAAGTTTTTTTATCAATTATTTCTATGTTTCAGGGTAAAATGTTTTCCTTATATATTTAATACTTTAATATTAGTTGAATCATATAGTTTAATAATTTACTTACCAATTTTTTATTTCAGTTCTCTGTAATATGTATTTTTGTATTGTATTTTCTTATAAAATGCAACCGGGTAAGATCTACACAATTGCTGTAAATAAATATATTATTATTTATTTTTTATTAATCAAGAAGAAATGCAGCGTCTTGTTTGATCGTATTTATCAAGTTTATTTAATTTCTTATCTAATTGTCCCAAAATTAATCTTTTAGGCACGTTGTAAGCTACTCTAAGTCTACCCCTAAGTGGCCAACATACACCTGTTTCAAGAAGGGATTTCACATTTGTGAAACTAAGACTGATGATTGTGTAAGTAAGAAGATCAAAACTGTGTTCCAGCCTGACTCAGACCATTTTCCTAACTTTCATAATTTCCCTTTGATTTGTCTCGTGTAACCTTTGTGAAATATTTACATGGAAATAACATGAAGGATAGAAAGGTGACTAAAATATTTTTGTTTCTTTCCATGCTTTAGATATTTTAATTACCTTTCCGTAACTATAAAAGATATTGCTTCCAAGATATTTTTTGTGGAGATTTAGGGTTCGTCAACGGCAAGGTCATTAGAGCCCTTGCTGCCAAGATAATAGATTCCTTCCATACATGCATTACTTTGACTTAGTTTCTTATACTTCAAGTAGTCTCAAATTTTCCACAAATAAACTTTTATATTACTCATGATATCATATTCACCAAGGATGTATTTGAATTAATAAAACTAAAAAAAATATGGAAAAAGGAAAAACGTTCGCCTATAATTTTTTGTTCGGTTTACCTTTGGGCGCGAACGCTGTTGAGCGCGAATGATGGCACTCTTCACGCGTTGCTTCAGAACTTCTCTTGAACTGGGTTTGGGGTACAGACAAATACATCCCAAGATCCTCCAATGTTCATGCCATTTGACAAGTGGCAAATTCATTGGTTCTGAACGCCTTTCTTTGTTCTTGGCTTTGTCTGCCTTCCGAGGATCTGAAGGTATTCCTTTGCCCTCCTTAGGAGGATCTAAAGGAATTTCTTTGCACTTGGCTTTGTCTACCTTCCTAGGATTAGAGGGTCCTTCTTTGAACTCATTGGCTGTACTCCCAAGCATGGTGTTGATTCAGCTTCTTTGAACACTGAAACAAGAAAATTTACAATTAGCAAGTACCATTGTCATGTCGAAGATTCGTGCCATCTACAGAACTATTATGACAATTACTTTCAAATTATGAAAAGGACGTGAGCTACTGGGGAAGAAGGAATGTGTGAGAAGTCGAGTACGAAGCAAGATGGAACTGAAATGATACATACTGTAACTTATCGTTCCGAATGTTTCAAAGATATGATATGAAGAATCAAATGACAATGTCAAAAAAACATACAAAATCGAATTAGATATAGGAATAATTCGTGAGTTTTGGTCATTAGTACAAATTGTTATACCACAACATTTCGGCAACATTATCACACCTGTATTAGGACTACACGCTTAAATAGTGTGGCATCATATTACCCGCGTGGCAAGGTATAATACGTCATGAACTATGACCACTGCGTGAACACAAGCTCATGGCGCTTCCACATTGAGAGTAATCCACAAAGTAACCTACTAAGCATTTTTTTACTTTCTCATTTATATTGTAAATTGAAATTTTTTGTCCCGATTCATGTTGGAAATATCCGTTTTAGCTTTCCGTGATACAAAAAGAGGTATTTATCATGCTAACCGTCCATCCGTCTGAGTGTGTCTGCATCTGCCTGTTTGTCAGTCTGGCTAAACGGATGTCTCAATTTCACTCAAACTATTTCAAAGAAATTTCTCAAAAATGGCTCCAAATTCTTCTGTTAAATTTTCGTTTAGAGAGTACAATTAGTATCAATTGCACTCGCATACGTGGTATTTCGCATGGAAGTGTGGTTTAGACCCACTACAAGAATTCCTCTCCGCTGTACTATCACATTAGTGCACTATTTCAATTGTCTTGAAAACAATTTTATCAATGAAGATGTACCAAGCAGAGAGAGATTAATGTTTTGAAAAACGCAAATGAAATATATAATACTGATAAAGTGGATAGAACAACCGAAAACCCATGCCATTAACGAAATTATGCAGTGAAAAAAAATTACATAATACGTTTTACGATGTTCATAAATCTGAAATGTAGCGAAATGTCTTGAAATAATATTTGTAAACGTCAGTTATATTAATATCGCTAGTATATTAGGGATCAATTTCATCAAGCTTCTTAGGACCCTAAAAGGAAGGGTAAATTTGTGTTGTATTACATTCTCATGTATGTAGAGTACATGAGAAAAAAAATTCTCATGTATGTAGAGTACATCATTCACGTTCATCACCCACATTTTTGATAGCTACTTCTGGCAACTAATATAAGGTATCATTTCGAAGAGCAGTTGAAGAATGAAAGTACTAAAGCCCTCTGGTGGCTCAGGTGGTAGCGTTCTTGCTATTCACCAAGTCATCCTGGGTTCAATTCCCGATGTGGTCAGAAAAATTTGTAGCTCTTCATTGAATATCCCAGTTTATGTAGCTGTGACTACTGAAAATCGAACCCTCCTTCCTCTATCCACCTCCTGATAGTATAAATAACTCTTACTATTATTAACATCCCCTACTAACCCCTGTACGTGGGCCAAGTTGTTGGTAAACCCAGCTAAGCGGCCCACCTACTAACAATGACCTACCACCCAACTCCTACCTCCTATCGCTTCATGTAGATAAGATTCAATAACACGCTACATTTCCTATTTACAAATACAACAATGAAAAAATGGAATGTAAAGTACTAATTCATCTTTACAATTGCTAGCGGTTGGCAACACTAACAACACAAAAGCAAGAATTTGTTCTCGCGCAATCGAAAGTATTGCGAATCACAAAAATCCAATTTATCTCAGTGTCGCATAAATGTTCAAGAAAAATATAGATCGAAGAAAAGAATTTCTGGAAGTATAATACCTAGATTATCTTGTTTATTACACATTTATGAAATAATTTAGTATCAAAGATATATTTGTGATCACTTTTAACTCATTACTCATCAGTTAACAGTTTAAACATTTTGAATTAAGAATATTGGAAGGACAATATTTATTCCGTGTACCCTACACGCGGAGAAGATATGTGATAACTATCAGCCATGGAAAATTGCTTCTGGGTGGTATAGTGGTTAACACCCCTGATATCAAAGCAGGGGTCCCGGGTTCGATTCCCGGCTCGTCGCCATTTTCACCTGACCGCAAGTTATCATTTAAATGACATAATTCATTTGTATCAAAATGAGTACTAGCAAAAAATATTAAAAATTGAAAAAATCCAAACCTAACTAGATAGGGGGTTTCGGACATATATTTCCCAATATCTTTAGAATAACCCATTTACTTTTATATCGGGTTGCACGTCTCTAATTGTCTGTTTTAAATGGATGGTTTAGTATCTGGAAGATATTAGGAAAAACTTTGAAAATAATCATATTACTCAAGATTTGGGCATCATCACCCTTCGGCTTGCTGAAGAAACACAGACACCTCTGAGAGGCGAACATAGTCGGAATACCTTTCCGCTTCTCAGACATATCTACGAAACAATCTACACAGCATATATTTCGATAAAAAATTCATTCCTGTTTTACATTATTCATATTCCTTTTCCTTTGAAGTTGGCCTTTCATCACCTGCACCTACAAATGATAGCGGTAGCTTCTCCCTCTTTGTTTCGCCCTTATTTCGTGCTTTAAAATTTGTTGTGTTTCAAAACTTGCACAGAACAGAATAAAAACACTTAAACTTGCGAATATTAGCTCAAAACTCGTTTTTAAATTTAATCGAATAGAACACGTTAGTTAACTTGTTGACTTCTCAGTAAAAGACACAACACAAGTTTATCGAAGTCAGAAAGAGAGAGAAGGTGCACGATGAAGTCGCTACAGCTGATCACGAACTGACCCTCCTAACAACTTAGTCGGCTGTTTATTTTATAACTATATTTGTGTTTTGTTGTTTTCAAACATTTTCAAAATATTGAAATATATTTAATCTCATATAAAATAGCCTGAACGAATCAAAAGTGTGACCTTCTAAGTACTGAAGTGAATCATGTGTGACAGTAAGAACAACACTACGAAAATGTATTTGAAACAGAAAATCATTAAATGGTAAATCATCATAGAAAAATAATCCGTATTTTTTTATTAGCATACAAAACTTCAGTGATACTGATATGCAGAGCTGGTTGTCGGTAACGGTGGAGACTGCTATTCATCTCATTTGTTGTTATTCTCCATTACCAATACTGTCGGCCGTTCGCCTGCACGTCGGGGTATTTCGGTGTTGAGCGGACTCTCACATCCATGCTACATTTTTTATCAAAATAAACAATTTCTCAAAATAATTACTTAATACCATATCGTGTTATTGTTTACGAACGAGGTTGAAGTTAATTACGCGACGATAGTTCCAACTCTGCTACTGTTGAATTTAGAACAACATTCTATATATACTTTCACGGCTTATTTCTATGATGTCAAATAAAATCGATGTATTAAAGGACCCCAACGAAATAATCCTGTTATGTGATTGATAAGTAAGGAGAATAAAGATCAAATATTTTTAAGGATTTCGAAATAGTTTAGATGTTTTGAGTGTTTGTTAGGAAAGGAAAATCTTTATGAACCAAAAGATTCTCATTTCTTAACGGCGTGAAAATATCTATCATTTTATTGATTTTAAATATGTTTCCTAACTTATAATTCGTTTTCTTAAGTTACAACAACAACTATTCAGCTTCACAATCATTATTTTATATTTCTATACGATTGAAGAAAGTCATGAAAATATTCCTAGAAATATTTTAGGAAAACGTGCATTTTTTCTTGGAAGTTTAGGAAGAATGAATGATTATTTATGACTCAAATTTTAAGTACGTAATCAAGTACATCGAGAACTCTCTCAAAAAAATTGTAACGATTTGCGAACTTCAAGGTTTATTACATAGATATGTAACACATAGCTGCACATTATTGACAATGGTGGAAAGTTTCGTTGAAAGAATAAATTCTTTCGAAATGCGTATTTCATTCTCGGAATTTTGAGTAACATTACATACTACTTCGGTAATATTACGTTCTAATATTTTAAAGAGAGAGCATTAATTAATAAAATTTAAAAATATTATCTGAATCTACTGCGTTAAGTTGGCATTTATTTTGCTGCTGATAAAATTAAATTATTATATTCAATTTATTACATTTCTTTTACATTTCAGACAGAAATGGATAAACTTTTTGGAACAAAATATTTTAGATAACATATCAACGACAAATTAAATAATTAATATTTATAAAATATTACATCTGCAACGGCACAATACTAATTTTTAAATTTAGTAGGTCATCCATTCAGTACTAGTTTGATATCGGTCACAGTGTCACTATAAAAAACTTTAATGATAAACCGATGGATGAGGACTCGCGAAATAAACCAAATTGTTATAACAATCACGCTTATGTTTTACGAATACCGAGGAATTCTACGATAAAAAGGAGATATGTGAGTCATTCTTTCTTTAATGTTTCTCAACTACGACCGCAATTGCGTTCCTATGTGTTAGAAATACAAAGCAATGAAAAGAATAAAAACTCTGAGAATTGGTATTGCTAATATATCTTTCTTTCTCTTTTGTTAATTTTTTGAATGCGTTACGGCGAGGTTCAGTCTGTGAGTTCTTCTCTGTCACCCGCGTGTTGGTGAAGGAATTGGGATGGAGAGATGATGGGTTGCTGGGAAACGTAAGGTATTGGACCGTCCCTTGGTTGGAGAAGGCGAGTGAAACCTCAGCTCATCTGGTTTAAATGAGCGAGGTTCGAACCCACACTCTGCCGTTTGGAGAGGCGGTAGAGCTCAGTAGGAGCGAATACTGAAGTCTGCCACTGCAGCGTTTTCTTCCTCTTCACTCGAGTTTAGACTTTTCCCCCGAAATGTGTTTATTTTGTTTTTGTACATTTAACATTTGTTTCACTCTTGCATGTTAAATTTGTCTTTCATAGTCAACCGTTCATGTGGTGATGTACTATATGTTTCATGAATTCAGTCGAAAGAGCATTTCCTCGTGAAAGTAAGCAATGGATCAATACATTTAATTTAATAAATGAGAAGCCTCATCAGGATGCAACCCTTTGTGAAGATATAACACAAAACGACTATCCTCTGAAACTGCCTTGCCAAACGGTTGGGTGTAGTCTGAGAAACGCTGTGCTCGAGGAAATTGGAAAAGAAATCGTAAACTCGGGGCGATTTCTTTTGTTTCACTTCTTGGGTAGTCTGCCGGGAGCTAAAAATAAACACAACTCTATCATATATTTCAATCTGAAGTGAAAGAAAAATATGGATACTGCCTCGTTGCCGTAGAGAATATTCCGGAGCGCAGAAATTTCCGCCTCCTCTCCCCCCCCCGTCCCTGTCAGGTCCGCGGGCTTCACTCTTTTCCCCCACTTCCCTGTTTTCACTACAAAAGTCCTATGCTTTTCCCTCGGCCACCCTTCCCCGTCAGGGCTCTCCGCTCGGGCTTTTCAGGGAGGTAACAATAAGCTATATTTTGGCGCGCGAAAATTTATGCGCGCGATGTTCGCAGCACTAGATGTATGGGTTAAGAAGACGCGCTTATTCCCTGAACGCGTTCGCTCTCCTTTGGGTTACTGAAGACGGCGCTCTTTTCGCCCTCCCGCTCTCCCCACCTTTCCTAAACATTCTTTCTGACGCTGCGTCTCCGAACCAGTCCTTCCTCGACGCAGCCCTCACGCCCTTCCTTAGGGAGCGGTGAGGTGTGCAAGTTGACCTTCTTGGTGCAGAGCCAAAATTCCAAATTGGTCTCTATTGAAGGAGCAGCCCTTACAGAAGACGTTCCCCGTTTCACCCGGTTGAACGAAAAAAAAATTCTTAATTGGTGGAAAGGGTAACCGTCTGCAGATGACATGGAGTTCGCCCAGAGCTCTCGGCGTCGTAGGTCTTCGGCGCCCCATCCCCGACGATCCCGCTAGCACCCACCGCACTCTATTCACCCAGCCCTCACCCCGTCGCGGCGCCGCGCCGCTGCCACGGCTCTTTACAATGCTCTTCGGAAGAATGCCTTGAATGGAAGCGCAGAGGAAGTCCAATTCTCTTTACGCTGATTGAACTGTCGGTAATAAGTTAGACGACAGATGGCTCGTATCTCTGCCGCGTGGCCTTTTTTCTCGAATTAAGAGTGACTCTGAATAAGGAACATCAAATAACAGAATTGTTTCTGCCGCGTGGCCTTTTTTCTCGAATTAAGAGTGACTCTGAATAAGGAACATCAAATAACAGAATTGTTTCGAATGCTAGAGGCATGATCATGAGAGGTTGTGACGAATTACTTTAATGAAATGTCATCCATAGTAAACAAAAGAAGATTAATAAAATATAAATTATGACTGTAAATAATTATAAAAGGGTTTAACCGTATATTTAATTTACTTCTATTTTTGTCAACTTACAAAGTCAAAAATGATTTCACACTAAGAAAATATTCTCAATAAAAAAAAGAATTGCATTCTTTAGATTTTACACTCTCCATTACCGCACGTGGAAGATAACCTTATTACTTATTTGATCTTATCATTTATATTCTACATTACGTACTCTTAGAGATATGAGACAGAGAAAGTATGAGTGAGCAGAAAAGCCATTTGCATGATTGAATGATTTATAAAGTAAAAACGGGCATAACGGATGGTGAGCATGAATTCAGCGAAGCCTACCTGCATTGGAACCCGTGGAGCGCGAATTCAGCGGAGGACCAAAGACCGTCCTTGAAGCCGAAGCATGAATCCAGCGAAACTCGGAAAACTGCTCTTTTGACCGAATTTGGAAGGGAGGATCGTGGAGGGCGACTCCTTGTTCTCAATGCCTATCTGTTACTTGTTCTGAATGTTTATTGACATTCTACATTATCATTGGTAATACAGTCATAAAAATTAAATAAAAGTACGTAAATTATAAACTATCCCAGTCTCTTTCAGTCATTTACAGGATGTTTTTTGCCATAATTTTTAATCAATAAAGTTCAACCAATCAATGCCACCGTTTTCCATCAGGACAATTGTATTTTGGGTAAATTTGATATTTTTCTATGTCATATGTTCAGGTTTAACAATATCACGACTCTTGGAACGTCATCAGGTTTGAAATATGTCATTCCAAAACAGTAATTAGATTTACGCTCGAATTAAGTTATTGCAAATAAACTTCCATTCGGTTCTTTTTAAGTTTCTATGAGGTGAGGTTGATTTTCTATTTCTATTGTGCACAAATTTGACTAATTTTTCATCTATATCATTCGCAACCTTTCTTTTAATTGCATTCGAAACGATTCTCTGCTGATAATTTTATCGTCTATTACTACATGCTTATGCACCACAGAAAATTCTCGAAAACGCTAATTCGTCGCCCACTGTACAAATATTGCTCGTGAAATTAGAAGTACCACACCTCTAGCTCTAATCTTCAAGACCGTATCAGGAAGAAACTTGTATCGACTTTGCATGTGTTCTTTTCTCTTTACACTGAAAACTACTTTTATGTCTCCTTGCATCACTTAGCACAGACAAGCTCTTCTATACATCTCACTATAACACTAGTATACTCCATCTTGTTGTCGATCTCAGATTTAAATTGGGATGTGGCTTTTGCGTTTAAGTCCAAAAGAAACGTAATTGATACATGCCAATATTTCTATTTGTGGTAATGTTGAATAATGAATGAGTATGGAGTGAGTTATTACTAACACTGAAGACGATACGAAATATACCGTAATGTTGGCGAGTAAAAATATTGTTTCTTTTTGGACCTAAACGTAAAAATCACATCCCAACAGAAATATAGCAACAGCCATTGAACGTAAATATTATCTTCTCGGGTCTATAGAATAGAACAGGACATATTCAATTGTCTCCTCAATGATGTTTCCTCTAATTCTCGAAACAGTTAATTTCGAAAACTAAGTCCAGTAGTTCTTGAACATTTATCTGGCATTGAGAATTTATACTCATTATTGGAAGTTAAAATAAAAGTACAACAATTTCGGATTACTGATAAAAACACTCACATAACTGTTATAATCAGTCCATTTTTTCTTAATTTTTTATTAGTACATTGAATTGTTAAAGGAAAAAGAAAATACGAAAATAATTTTTGGGGAATTAATTTTCAATAAAATTTGTTTAGAAAATTCTAATTAGTAAAACCTAATATATGGTATAAAATTGTATCCAAGATATTTGATATATTGAGTATAATGACTGGGGTTAAAATATATAAATATTTTTGGAAAAATTATAAATTTACTCCCAAAGGTGTAACTGAGATCGAAAATGAAATGTAATGTTACTACTGATCTCGGGCCCCAACACCACTACTCCGGCCCCACTCGTGTCTGAAGTGGTTGTGATAGTGTAGTCGTTCATTACCGAGTCATCCCGGATTCGATTCCCGGTGGGGCCAGAAAATTTGTCCCTTTTCACATTAATGTTCCAGTTCATATAGCAGTGAGTACTGAAAAGCAAACCTTCCTTCCTCTATCCAGCTCCTCCTAGTATCAATAACTCTGTTACTAACTGCTTCTACTAACCCCTCCACGTGCGCCAAGTTGTTGGTAAACCAAGCTAACCACCCACCTACTAACAATGACCTACCACCCAACTCCTAATTCTATGTTCCATGTAGATAAGCTTCAATAGCACGCTACATTTCCCATTTATAAATACACCACTCCGTCACCACAACTTTTCGTGTGCTTTCCTCCTTTCTACCTGTTGCGGGGGCATCGCTGAATTCAAGATCAAGGAGTAGTTCGCCAATGAACTTCGCATTGAATTAGTGCTTTCTGATAAAGAATATCACGCGTAAGGGAAGAAATCAACAACAGTACTCACTCAACGCACCCGAGAAAGGTTATTCTCTACTACATTATCTGCGTAACAAAGGAAAGCTACCATGACACGACCCCATTTAGTCGAGGGATAACAGGATAGTTTTCCTATACTCGGGTTTTCAAAGATGAAATTGAAAATTTATAATTTTTCCAAAAATATTTATATATTTTAACCTCAGTCATTATACTCAATATATCAAATATCTTGGATCCAATTTTATACCATATATTAGGTTTTACTAATTAGAATTTTCTAAACAAATTTTATTGAAAATTAATTCCCCAAAAATTATTTTCGTATTTTCTTTTTCCTTTAACAATTCAATGTACTAATAAAAAATTAAGAAAAAATGGACTGATTATAACAGTTATGTGAGTGTTTTTATCAGTAATCCGAAATTGTTGTACTTTTATTTTAACTTCCAATAATGAGTATAAATTCTCAATGCCAGATAAATGTTCAAGAACTACTGGACTTAGTTTTCGAAATTAACTGTTTCGAGAATTAGAGGAAACATCATTGAGGATACAATTGAATATGTCCTGTTCTATTCTATAGACTCGAGAAGATAATATTCACACTGAAAGATTTGTTTCACGGGTTGAGAAATAATACAGGCTTAACCTTCTATGCCCCCCAGGGGACTTACATCTAGTAAGTACGTGTTTGGCAAACACGGGGCCCCGAGTTGAGTCTGGCATAACTTCCACTTACTTGTGCGAGGCTCCTTCCTTTCTCTTTCCTGTCCTTCCTTGGTCACCTCTTGTTCTTTTCGATCCCGACGCTATTAAGGCTAGGGTATCTTTCATTTTCCTCATCCCTCTCATTTTTTGTCCTACCCCTCATTTTTTGTCCCCCCTTATTCTTTGTATCACCTCATTTTTTGACCCCCCCCCCCCACATTTGATGTTTTGAGATATGTTTTGGTGTATTGTAAATCAGGAGGGTTTTTAGTGGGTAGGTTTGAGTCATTCGGCGAGTTCCACACGTGGGGAGAGTCATGTTGGCTCTCCCTAGTGCGTAACTGCATTTTCCCTACCTATACAAGTTTTTTGAGCTCCAATGACCTTTGATGTTGACATGAGCCGTAAAACCCCACAAAAAAATTAACCTTCTATGGAATGCGTATTACTTTCCCAAGCATTAGTAAATCAGTTGTAAAACACCTTTAATCGAGTCTATGTAATCTCAAATAAGTATCCTAGATACAGATGACTCTAAGTTTCGCTTATTGAAAAGGTCATTTGTTTGCTATTACTGACTGAGAGAATTGCATTTGGGGAAACAACGGGCGGATACTTAGGAGGCGAAAAATTTTGCATTTCCGCATGNATGCGGAAACTCAAGATTCGTTAAATGATATTGTCACCGTCATAAATGTGGATTAGGTGAAAAGAGTATCTGCGTGCAATACGAACTGAATAAAACTAGTGTTTCGGGAATCGATGAGGAGTAACCACATCATTCAATAGTTACCGTTGTTTCATTTTGATAACTGCCTTTCAATATCGATTACATGCACGCCATAAATATCCCTCGAAGAAAATATCGATTATTTTAAAGCGCTTTCTGTAACTACAAAGATCTTTCAAGTTAAGTTGAGTAGCTTAGATCAGCCCACATACTCCTGAGCAGCTTTTCATGTGGGGATTAAAGGTGTAGGGGTTTAAAGTTCTTTACTTCAGCTTCCAACCTGATCATTTTCAATCCGTACGCTTGAGACTCTTCCTGAAGTCTCAAAGGAAGATTTTTTGGCTTCATTTAGGGAAACTTTTACCCCTTGACGCTCTTAAGGTTCCTTACCGATGATGAGTGGCACAGAAACCTCTTGTTAGGGGATCTCTAGAGAATTCCGAGGGCACACTCAACCCAGATTTCATTACGATTTATTTCAAAATAGAGACGTTATGGTGAGGTGAAGAAAGTGAGCCGCTAATTTTGAGCGACAGTAAATGGTAAAAGTTCTTAATTTTGGTATAAATACTTTCCATAAATGAAATATTATTCTAAAATCGTTTAGGATTAAGAGATAACGTGAATAACATCACCTGCTAGTTTATATGAGAAGTGGTGACCATACGGGCACAGAAACGAAATTTGGTGGCGGGGGTCGGGGGAGGGGGCGAATACGAAAATGAGAGACATTTCTGCGACATGAAGGAAAACACGCACGTGCTGTTAAAATTTTCTTTAATGAGTACTGAAAAATTTCTACGGGCAGTGAAATTTAATAGGGGTATTTTTATCATGATTCTTTTGATCACTGGGTGTGTGATTTTTGCAGGGGAATACTCGTAGCTTGAGTGTTGATATTAAAGCTATGAGAGAAATTAGCTTTAGAAAATAAATTTGCGATGATACTCGTAATGGTAGAAAATTCTAATTCATTCAACGTAGAGTCGTCTCAAATGTTGTATGATCTCAGTACTGTGGCTATTATTTCTACATGGAAAGGAAATATCAGTGCAGGAACCATGACTTACGCTCGCATATTACTTCTTCAGCCATCAGCTTAGGTTCCATTGAATATTTTCTCTCTTCATATACTGAAGAACATTTCCTATTTCACAATACTTATTACTACTTTCTTCCCCACCAATCTTGTCTTTGTATGTTAAAGAGTTGTAATACAACGAAAGGAATTTTCTACACTGAAGAGACAAAGTATGATTCGAATTAGGCTATGGTGTCCTTTGTCATAATTTTTTTTTATTTTTTTTATAAAAAATGCTCGGTGATTCCCCTTTTATAGTTTGGCGACAGAGGTATATGGAGTGATATCTGTTCGGTTGGAGCCGACCATAGCTGGCAGTTCGCGGTTTCGCGGCAACCCTTGAGACCTCCATTCTAGTTTCTCAAAATGGCATTACTTTGCGCCTCGAAATAAACAAAATTTGAGCCGTCATTATTTCGCGAACGGTTTACCGAAATTTATTGAAAATTTGTGAGAGTATTTGAATCTACCGAAGAATTCTAAAAATTTCATTTCATAGTAGTCTCAAGACGAGATCATCACAGTAATCGCCAACCTATAATAACAGGTATACGATTCACCTGACAAAAACACGCGAAGAATAATTACAGGGAATTTTGTCTAGTTCCTTGCTGTAATATGTATTTTCCTTTGAAACAGTTCGTTTTCCACAATAAGCAAAAAAAAATTAAATATTAAAGAACGTGATATTTCCTATCTCTTTGATTTTTTTCATACTTCCTGAATTTGTTCGAAGTGAAGAGTCAGAAATCGTAATCAGCATCTAATAATACATTAAGGAGCAAAGTTTTATATTTTTCCCACAATTTTCAAACAAATATTTCCAAAATGCTGAAGTATAAATCCAACGCCCTCCATGGTACTTGCACGTGTTCTTTTTATTCTCGGATGAAGTACAAGTTGCAGTAAATATTGTCTAGTTTCTTTTGTACAAATGAATATTTTCTTCGCGTAGTTCATTTAATAAAACAAACACCAAAGAAGGGCGCGATGTTCTTGATTTTTTTTCATTTTTCCCGAACTTTCTCGCGGGGGCAAAGGTGAAATTCGTAATCCGTGCCCCCGAAACCATATAGGAGCAAAAATCACTACATCTCCAAAACTTTCCGGGTAGAAAAAACTAATGACTGGACTATTTATGCGAATTTGAAACATGAGCAAGTATTAGGAATGCGTGCCAATAATAAATCTCTAAAACAATGATTCTGATTCTTAGGTATTTTAATTAAAGTGTATCGTACAAGAAATCAAATATTGCTTGCTACGGTAACGACAATAGTGGAATATCCATCTATGTAAAAACCATGTTTGTAAAGATAAATTGTTGCCGCTCTGGACTATATCAGGAACAGAATATTCTTGTGACGTACATGAGTAGCTAGAGTATGCTATAAACTCTCATTATGTACATTTGTACGATTTTAAGACTTTCCATTTTGTTATTTTTACCATTTGTCTAATATTCATGGTGAAATGGCATCTATTTGAAAATGCACTAAAATGTGTGTGGAATTTCATTTTTAAAGAAAGCTGCAATTCCATTCTCTTTATTTTTTGTGCTCACAGTCCTTAAAATTCAGACTCCCTCTCTATATAAAGATCAGCTAAGGCATTTTCTATGTCACCTCGGATACCTAGTTTTTATGATTTAATTAGAACTGAACTATTAATGGTTATATTATCACAGTTCAATTGGTTTCTTAAAATTTATTTGGGAATATAGAAACAGCACACAAATGGCGTTTGACGTAAGCAACGTTCTAATCTCATTGTTCTTAAGAATTAATATTACCCACAGTATGTGTACGACTGATATTTTTTGCTTGCGGTGGCGTCTAATAATACTTCTATTCATGTCTGAGAAACGAATCTTTCTATGTGACTTAAACCACACTCGGTATTTAAAGACTATATGGGGTGCGAGGTGTTACTACGCACATCAAGATACACATATGGCGGAATTTACAGCACGAAACACAACCTTAACAAAACCATGAAATATATGTAGAAAAGCATGATCTACAGAAAATAGAAATATTTTTGATACTGTTAGAAATAAATAAGTCGTGACTTTTCCCTGATAATAGGATGATTACGTAAAACATCCAAAACATTTTATAAAGAGATTTCATTTGAAGGAAGTGCGTATCATTCATTCTGGTGCAAGATCTCAACATCCATTTTTCCAGGAGCTCGACTAGTGTCTTGAAGAGGTCCTTGAAGAGGTTGATCTAAGGAAAGGGGTGGTGGAACATGGGAGATGAAGACATGCTCCTCTAAACACTTCTCTTCAAGAAGTCCTCTGTCCTAAGATCCCTATGATTTAAATAATTCCTCATTTTGCTTATTACTTTGTATGCATTAATATTGTTGTCAGGTCAAGAACCTTCATCTCATATATTTTCGAAAGGGCCAAGAAAATTCCGTAACAGTTCCCAATTAAGACCAAAGCGAAAGTAAATATATCATTGCTTCATTATTTGAATTATTATTTTTTGCAATTTTACAACTAACGTCTGTTATATAATGAAAGTAAATAAGTAATAAAAGACTTCCGACCTTTTGATGTACATTATAATTCGTTACACCGGACGATTTCAACATAAAAATCGAAACGTTGTTTACTTAATATCACAAAATGTATAGTATTCATCCATCACAAGGTCGAAAGTCTTTATTTTTTTGCAATTTGTTTATTAAGAGCTATTTCTTTTTAATATTAATGCAATTATTTTATGGTAGGTCTTAATCAGCATAAACATGTTCTACAATCTTTATTCCTTTCCCAACAAAAAGGATATTTATTCAAAATGTTGTCGTGGGATGACTGAAACAGAATATATAGAGCACAGGGAAATATGATTTATTAATCTTTTAATTATATTTCAGATACATTCACGAAAAGTCTTTGATTTTATTGTGGATGGTACGTGTTTCCTCACAACTCACATTTAACTGGTGGAAAATGATGAGATGAGATATGATATGAGATGATTTTGTTTCAGTGGTTTATAATACTAGTATTTATTTAGGATTCTTTGTTAAATGATATATTTATGTTGCCTAAAAGGTAATAAATAGACTAAAGTGTTTCATTGTACCCATTGTAAAAATGGAACTTGTTGTACTGTATCTCAGTCACGAGCAATTTACAATTATTTTTCGACTAGTATTGCATAGAGTTTTTTGATTTCTAACATTTTGTAATGGTATGTATATCAAAGGAAAATATCAAATAGTATGTATTCTTCTTCACCTTATTGTTCTTTTCATTTAAAAGATAATTCAAAAATAAATTTTTAACTGTGTCCAACTATGCTATACTATCTAAACCTCCACAATATAAAGAAAAAATCCTCGAAAACGTCATGTTAGATAAAATAAGGTTTTATTTTCGTAATTCAGTTCACCGTAGGCGTTTTGATGTCAATGCTATATGTTAGTTTTGGAGAAATGTACATCTATCTAGAAAGACTGGAGATGACACCAAGCTGCTAATCTCTAGGAGCCGTATGTATCTGTTCCAGTCTCGATATTCACGCCCCAAAAACACCCTAAGCTAACATCGGTGCCTTGGGAGGTGATCAGTCCATGTTTGCCTCCTCGACTCTATTTCAAAGCTTTATGAGCGCATCTCACCCTGGCTGCGCTGTCAATATTTATGCATTTCTCCGAAAATGCTCCAGTGATGACTCCTCTTATCCTTATCGCTTATGGTACGCTCAAGCCTGCATTACGAACCTCATCGTTCAACCCTGTTGGCATCCTCTTCGCCAAAGACATATTATTCTCCTGTCCGTACCTCTTTTAGCTCTATCTGGCTACCACATACCTGATATCTGATACTTCTTTTTTAGTCGCCATTAGCTTGGCTACCTACCACAACTTCCAATATTTCTATCTCAGGATTCCATAAATAGGGGTTTTCACTCGTTCTTTATCTCCCACTCATCCCTATTATCTTTCATTCTCTATAATATCTATATTTTTACTACTCCTCTGATAACTATTCAATTTCCTACACTCAGGTTTCTCATGCCGATAATATAATTTCTTTTATGTCTCTCTACATACTCACCCATTCCTGACTCACCCTCCCACCATTCCTGTGTAATAAAACCTCCCACCACCTCCCTTGTACCTTTCCGTTAATGTCTCTCCCTTGCTACTTTTTCTATTGTGGTGTCTCAACCCCTATCTCCGAGGTGTCTATTCCAAGAGCCACACCTCTCTTCTTCTCTTCCACACCATCCTCCGCAGTTTCGCTACATTTTTGTGTGTTGACCTCGGTTACGGAGTTGCTCTCCCCACACCGCAAAGTTATCCCATTATTTCCCCACTCTCCTCACGTTCTCCCACACTTCTCACTCCACCGAGCCCTACCTTCCTTCGTACTCCACGAAGCAGCTCACGCTCACACTCCCATTCTTTTCTCCTTTCGCCCCTCCTACGTTCCCATTCCTCTCGTCCCAGTCACCTCACAGCGGCGTGCTGTAAAGCTGGAACAGCTCCCGTAAATCTTGCTAGACCACGCCTTCCTCATAAAGCAATATGTTGGCCCTCACTTGGTGTAGCACAGGAGTTCGGTTTATGTTTAGATAAAGATTCTAGGGAGTCCCTGCGGGCATCTATTTTGAACTGCATTCTCATTACCTTAGAAGACACATAAAAAAATGATGAAATAGTAAAGTTTACCTAGTTTTTATTAAATCTACTACGTTTCGCGATGTACAAATAAGATTTCGTATTCTTTAGTCCAGTTTGGCTCATTTTACCTCACCAAGGACGAAAGTGGAGAGTTAATAAGAGAAGTGGGTATGCTTCAAAGTACGTCATAGTTGTTTCAATTTGTGGAATTAATTATGAAATTATGAGACATAATTTAGAAATACTTAAATTTCGGAATTGAATCAGAGACTGCTTTAGGGTAGCACGAGACTCTGCGTCTTCTTTACAAAGCGGTCTGTCAAGCTCGATTCAAATATTACCAAGAGTATTGAAAAAGTATTCGATAAATGTATGAAGTGGAAATATTACCACAAAAATCACAAGTGCAGAGGGTCTGCAGAGAACATATAATAGTGACACTGGAATATTTAGGACAATAGTGACACTCCCAATGTCGTCGAAGTCTCCAATTAATCTTGTGGGGTTACACCTTGCACCTCTTAAATGAAGGAAGGGCGTAAAAGCAAAATTAACGTACAACGACTGATTTTAGAGTTCAGACCGTAGTTAACGGAGCTGCTGAGATTTTTATTGACAGTCCAGATCAACCTCCATAAGAGATGGAGTGGGGTCGTTAGGCTTATTTACTTACGGTCCCAATGGATTTAAACCCATGTTTGTTTGTTTTTTATGAAAGAAAAAAATTAATATACAATATAAAAAGCAAAAGGTTTAAACATTTACAGCACTTAGTTAAGACAATTAATGAAATATAGCACTTCTCGTAATATATTAAATATTATGACTTTGTTATAAACATAAGGCACAATTCAAATTTGGTACCCGAAAACCACACTTTCAAATCTAATATTGACTAATAAAAACATTGTAAAAAGAACCATTGATCTAGAAACTGTATGATTTTGAACATTAATCATGTCAAAATCATGAATATTACTTTCCAGTGGTTTTCTGAAATTATCGAGTGTAATGATGGTGTATTGAACACTGATTCACGAAATCTCGTAACCATAACAATAAGTCGGCAAAATGTATACAAATTAAGGAAAATAAGAATAACGTATTCCTTTCTTTTTACCGATGAAAAAATAAAGTTTTGTAAATTCGGTCATATTAATTTAGTTCCGTAATTCCCTTATCCCTCCTGTATTTCCCTTCCTTCATTGGTATTGGACGGATTTATCGAAACGTAATTTCTTCGCATGACTTCCATCATTCGCTTGAATATTTTCTCTGTTCATAATCATAATCAATAACCATTGTTACATTGCGATTGCAAGATGACTCCTCATATTTAAGATGGAATTTCGCAAAGAAACAACTCCGCCTTGTATTGGAAAAAATGCGGGATTTGCATCGTGATGAAAACAATAACTTGTGCTTGACTGCCACTATTGCAGGAAATAAGGAAATGGTCCAAGAAATTTTGCTTCCTGTACCGCGTCGTATGTCCTTGCATCAATTTTTGTTAAGCCCCGTCGGTGACTGAGGTGGTAGTGTTGTCGCTCATCACCAACTTTTCTCGGGTTCCTTTCCCGACGGGGCCAGAAAATTTGTAGCTTTTCACATTAATGTCCCAGTTCACATAGCTATGACTACTGGAAAGCAAACATTCCCTCCTGTATCCAGCTCCTCCTAGTATCAATAACTCTACTTCTACTAACCCCTCCAAGTGGGTCAAGTTGTTGATAAACCCAGCTAAGCGGCCCACCTACTAACAATAGCCTACCACCCATCTCGTAACTCCTATCGCTCCATGTAGATAAGCTTCATTAGCACGCTACATTTCCAGCTTACAAATACAACGATATTAATTTTTTTTAAATAATTTTTTAAAATGGCGGGGTCGTAGCTTGGTTATGCTACTAGCATGGGTGCGGAACGATCGATGGTTAATGGTGCGCAAAGTACGTTTTTTGAAGTGTACATATATTTGAAACTGTTCATGAAATATCCATTTTTTAGAAATAAAGAGTCGGGCATCAGACACAAATATGACAATCTCGGATTTATGAATTCTTTACCTTCTCCCCCCTATCACTCGATTTTAGACTCTTCTTTGAAAGGGAGACTTTCCACGAGTAAACACTGCTGATATAAGACCTAATTTTTCCTTTATTTAAGCTAGAAGGTCCGTAAAATATCTGGATGTACCTGACGAAATTGCACTATCACTCTCTCCTGGTTCTGTCTTTGCTCAATCTGTTTTCTTTCCAGGGATATTTCTCCTTTTGCTTCCATACCACATGCGCAGAGCGACAACCTAAACGCTAGCGCGCAAGGACGATACAATAATGGCGTCGGGATGGATATTTTACATTAGAAACACTCATGACAACTTTCTCTGAAGAAACGGAAGTATTTCTACCTTTTGTCCTTCTACCTTGTGTAACGTGTGGGGTTACTTTTCAGTAGGCGATAGTGGATACAACAAAGAATGGGGTATAGTGTGTACGAAATAGTGCAAGAAGTAACAAGTTGGGCTATAAAATAACATGAAGAAATTTGTTGGTAGGAAGGAAACACCGCTTATGGTGGGATTTTGTTTCATGACTTCTGTTATCGTTCATAAATTTAGCGTACGAATAACAAAGTATCTTGCTTGGTCATACGGATATTATGATTTACTATGTACTGACTTGTATACAACCAGGATAATCTACTTTTGAAATGTAGAGCAAATAACAAAGTCTTACAATGGAATTTTTTGATTTAAGTATAGAGAATTAGATTAATGCCTGCAGTATGAAAGCCCAAATTGAGATTTTTTCAATAATGAGAATGTTGTCCAATTGAACAAGACCGACAAATAACTATCTCTAGGAAAATTGAAAATTCGTTTTTCGAGTCACGGTTTTCGTAGCCGTTGAACAACAAAGACAAAGGTCGTGGCGTAACTGTCCCTTCCGAGGTTTGAGTTTGAATGGAACATTTTAAAGAGGGAGGGGGGATAAAGCAAAATTTAACGAAGGTTTAACAATAAAAATTTTGATAATTGAATATCAACAATGTTGCTTTTATTTTAAATGACATAATGTGTATTATACAGAAACTAATATAACTTCTAAAGATTAATAAAAATATAAGTTTAATTGTAATACCTTGGGATCCCGTTAAAAATGACAAATACAACAAATGTTTAAGGAATTTTTTTTCCATCAGAGAAAACTCATGTTTCGTCGGAACATTAGTTATGTCAATTTATAAATGACGCAACGCACATTTCAAAAATTGTTGGTAATGACACCAAAGGGCACCTCTAACATGTTTTTGAGGGGAGGTAATTAAAAATTGTAAAAATGACTTCCTTGGCCATAAATAAACAGGACTTGGGGGGGGGGGCTCGCGCCTGGGGGTCCAGGTAATTGAACCGACCGGTATGGTGGTGGCACCCTGTTCATCCGTACGTTGCCCGGGGGCCCTCAGTCTTATAGGGCCCCCTACCTCTGGAAGTAATAGGGGGCTTTCTTCATGGTTTTTAACCGTTTGTGAACAAAAATTTATTATTCAAACAAAAGACTTTTAATTATTTAAAAAACATTATTTTACGTAATCTGTTCACAATTAATCAACGAACTTTTTTTATAAACTCAATTTTTTCCTAATTAATCTTTTTACGCAATCGATCAGTTTTCCGCAAATGTGTACAGTTGTCACGTTATTTTAACTCTACCAGTTACAGTTGCGACTACACAACGGTCATTTCCAAAACTGAGGATCGTCAAATTTACTTGAGAAATTTAAAGAATCAAGGCTGATTAAGTGGTTTAAGTGTTTTATCCAACGAAAACGAGTTTACAAATGATTTAAAAAAGCAGATTAGATGTTAGTTAAACATTTACTAAAACGAAAGTACGTCGTATGAAAATATAAACGTATTATTGGAGTTTTTGTTTAATAACCACACTTTGAAAAATATGGTATTTAAATATTATTCAATTAAATTAATAAACAGTTACTTAGATATGTCGTATTTGTTACTAAAAAATTGAATAAAATATATTTCCAAATTTAACTATATTAAAACACCGAAACTACGTCCTGTAAAGGGCCCCCGAGCTATATTTTGCCCGGGGGCCTCGACTTAAATAGTTACGTCACTGACCAACACTATATTGAGAGTATTTTCATACTCAGAAGATTTTTCGCAGATTGTTCTCGTTGAAGCTTGGCTTCACAAGTTTCTCCTTGATCATATAATAAGGCATTTTTCTGGACAAATTGTTCTCTTACATTTAACAGCAAGTAAACTGTGTGGGTTGTGAAGCTGTACGAAGAGTTTGTACGAAGTGACGGTAAAAGGAAAACATAATACTGTTAAGACTGAAGGAGAAATATGCTTATCTTGCATAGTTACATTCTTACAAAAAATAGAATAATGTTTTTTTGAATTGCGTAAGCAATGACTAGCGAATAATGTTTGAATGTAGAGAAATATTTGCTTCTTGCTACATGGGAGAAAGAATGTGTCGTAACTTGACGAAAACACAAATTTGGATACAAATTGTTTTTGTTAATGACTAATTTGGTCTATCTGCTTATCGTTATTTCGACATTAATTGTGCGGTGATTGCTGCTCATAGTGCTAGCTATTTAATTTAGACTTCACATTTAGAGTATTTTTCAATAATTGTGAGCACTTTTTCTTTACTTTGAATTCTTGACTTTCAAAGAAACTTACAGAGAAAGTCCCAATTATATTTTCTCGAAACATGTAAAATCTAGATCATGGATTTTCTTTAAATCTTCTATTCGAATAAGATAATCAACTATTCGAAGTCTATGCTTAAATAACGTGCTGCTTGAACTATTCGGAATAAGCATAATGATATGAGTTGCTTGCGCACAACCACCACACGTTCTTCAAATGAACTGAGGAGAAATTCTGTCTTCAAAACTTCAACCAGCGATATGAGAATCTATGGGATATAAAAGGAAACTTGTACCAACACTTTCTGAGATATGATCTCAGATTTTAGATGAAGAATCATAGCAACTCACACCTGTTATATGGTAGGAAGAAATAATTTCATCAACAGCTTGTAACATATTCTTGGCAGTAAAACGTGCTGTACAACCGCAAAAATTTTGAAGTCCGAGCTCAGTTGGTCTGCAATAATTTCATGATAAACTACCGAAAGTTATGTGATAACTTTCGGTCAGGTGAAAATTGCGACGAGCCGGGAATCGAACCCGGGACTCCTATATTGATCGCAGGGGTGTTAACCACTACACTTGGCGAACGGGTGTGTAGTGGTTAACACCCCTGCGATCAAAGGAGGAGTCCCGAGTTCGATTCCCGGCTCGTCCCCATTTTCACCTGACCGAAATTTATCACATATCTTTTCCACGTGTAGGGTACACGGAAGAAATATGTACATACAGAAAGTTATGATTATTTTTTGCCTTATTATGTCATTGGGTCACATTGTCCAACTAAGAGTTCTGCGGTGTACTCTTGGGAATCAAGGACGGTAGAGCTCCACAAATTCTCGCGTGTAAAACTAGATGTAAACCCCGGCCATCCGTAAAGCAGCTCAACACAATTCAACAACTGACCACGTTGATGATATGAAATATATTTCAAAGGGAGAAAAACATGTAGTTTAACTCATTCAAAAATAAAAATAAAACAATGTTTTGGTTACTGTGTGTAAGAATACTGAGTTAAAATTGCAGAAAATAAGACTTGAGAAAAGTGTTACTGCTCACTCTGTTGCTGATGACTTGAATCACCGACCGTGGAGCAGATCGCAGATGCTTACTACTCAAAGGATTTTACTGCAGCATTAGTTCGATACTGTGTGGGAAAATCACGAAGACGCGTTCAGGGCTCTCTTATTAGGGCAACTGAAGCCAATCTCAGTGAGATAGTGTAGCGTGTCTCTCCCAAACCTGAGGCACAGAGTTTCATTTCTCATTCAGCTCGGTTGCATATGATTAGAGAAATGACATGAAAGGCTAATATATGTACGTAATTGTATTCGTGTTTGATGAAGTCAAACACTCAGCCATACAAATGATAAAGCAATATTAAATAATTACTTTTTTATTTAATCAAATTTCGGAACATGGATTCCTATGGAAATATGCATTAAAATCATCTTAGTTTACACCTTCTTCCAAGCCACATACAAGTAGTTACCTTCGAAATGTAGCATTTTCCGAACAAGTAAGTATAATATGCATGTTAGTGTTGAGGTATTTTAATAAGGTTCAACCAACATATCTCTTTCTTTTTCGTTTTAACAATAGAGAAAATGATTATGATTTTTAAATACATGATTTACAAGATTAATTACTTACAAATACGTCTTGTTGTCGATTGAAATTTATTATTAATATTTTTAAAAAATTAAAGTAAATTAGTGAAATTAATCATAATGAAATTATTGTTTAATAGCAAGCTAATAATGCTGCTATTTATAATTCTCCATCTCCAATCTTCTGGAATTAAGTGTGAAATAGACATTTGAATATAGAGATATACTCTCAATGTAAAAGTTGGTATCCGTGGCCGGAGTCAATATAAATTTGTTTGTCCGGGACAAACAGCGACTCAGTAGACATAAGTACCAACCTTTCGACCGATTTGCTGTGGCCTTCTTCAGGGCAATGTGAGAGTTGATACAATGTTGGTAGTAATGTCTACTGAGACGCGGTTTGTCCTGGACAAACAAGTTTATATATACTCTATATTTTGATACGTGCAAAATGTAGGTGGTAGTTTCAAAAAGTTATATTAGTCGCTTCTACAAAAGAATAATTCGTAATTCTTTAGTCACAAAAGTTTAATTTCCGTTAGAGATTGAAAAATAATTTTCACTCTTTATCATTTTACTATCAATAAACAATCGAATACTATGAGCTCTTCGTCAACTCAAAATTAATAATAAAATATGTATTTATAGTCACAAACACATTTACATGGTGGTTAAAAAGCTTTCCTTTTTGTGCGGTAAACAGCTGCTCGAAAACGTTTGTAGGGCACACCAATTCACATAAACCATATTTTTGTGTGCAGTTTTCCTTCCAGACATGTTTCGATCTGTAAGGTCGAGCTAGTAAATTTAGTAACAAGTTTTCGAAAACTCAAATTCCTCCTTATATCCCCTCGAAATCATACGCAATCGTGGTATTGCTTGAAGCTCTTGTTAAACTTGTTTTAACCATCTTAACGAAGGTAATCCCAAAAGTTCTGGCACTTTTGTTCGCACAATTTTAAAATATTTTGGTCTAAATATCCTGTGCTGAAGTACAATGTTCTGCGTTTCACATTTTGTGTATACGAAGTGAACTGGTAATTCATAAATGTAGTGCAACAAGAAAACTGAGTGGAAGTGTAACTAACAAATAGTGATTGATCAGCAAGAGGCAGCCAGCCTTGTTCTGTCGTTAAAGAAATGACTCAGTCGCCACGCAAAATAAAAATATTTTGTCTCCCTGCAATTTGTTAAAGCATGCATAGTTCAAGAAAAATGTTAATTTAAAGTCACCATAAAATTGCATGCAAAATTTGTGAAAGGTTTTTTCTCAAAGTTGGACAGATTTGTTGTCTACATATTAAACTCTTTTATGATAGTACTCCACTTTTTACTGTTTTTTGGGGAAATTGAAGAAAAGGAGCTACGAAGGTTCAAACAGAGGTCGTGGAAAACTGCATCAAGGATATTTTGATTTAGAAATATACTGCTAAAATGTATTGGTATAAAAGGGATTTCTATTCATTTGCAGGTTCGACCTTCAATGATTTACGTTAAGCGGGTTTTGGAGGAAAACATAACCAGGTCTGTTTAAATTACTGTTAGGCATGTGATAAATTTAATTAGGATACTGTTCTACTTTTTAGTACAAAAGGACCAGACAAAACTGAGTACTCAACTAGTTCGAAATAATGTAATTGACGATAGTGACGCGCTTTGGCGTAAAACGTGATGGGTGTCAGAAATAAAATGTAGCCACGTTGCTTTCCGGAAGTACGTATCTTGTGTTCTTAAAGGAAACAGTAATATGTACGCCACATTCCCTAAAATATGTTCACCGAATTTTTTTTAGAAATTACTCGTCACAAATAACCTTAAATTTTAAATGCGAACTTAATTTTTGAACACAAAATTACATATGCATTTGTTAATATTACTTTTATATTACAACCTGTATTATTTTGACTAAATCGCGAGATGATGTTGTAAATTTCTAGGACTGAAAGGTACAGTCCACAGATTTACAGAGAATATTGCCAATAACTATAGTCTGTAAAATATCGGAAGGCTGTTGGCTACTTCCTTCTCTGTGTCACCACTTCTTCGTTCCGAGGCTTCCTGATCTCGAGATGCTCCCTGACACATCACCTTTCCCTCACACCAACATCCTAACTATTGGCGGCCAGAATTATCCACATACTGCATAATTCTTATTGCGAAGTATTTTTTACTGTGCAAGAAAATGACAAAACAATAGATAAATTTTGGGTTCTGTACAAAAATCTGAGAACAATGATACAAAACAACCATTTTCAAGCATTCTATATTGATGTTGACTACAGCAGTGTTATCATCTCCGTACAAAATAAAATACAGTTATTTCTTGAAAATGGTGGGTGTTTGGTATAATTTTTCTCAGAATTTTGTGCAGAATCCAAAATTGAACTATTTTTTCTCCTTTTCTCGAATGATAAAAAATACTTCGCAATAAGAATTACCCCGTAGTTGAATCATTCCAGCCGTCAAGGGAAAGGATGTTAGTGTGATTGAAAGGTGATGCGTCAGGGATCATCACTAGGTCAAGACGTCTCGGTACGACGAAGGGGTGGCGGCGTGAGAAAGATAACCTGTTTCCTTCCAATATTTCACAACATATAATTCCACATTTATATTTTCTGGTTTCGTTATGGAGATATTTCAATTTATTCGTTCTAGAGGTTTTCATTTTGCGATGTAGACTGAGAGTGACGTAGACTGACAGGGCGCGTTTTCTCAGTTGTCATTGATGAGAAACATTTTCTCGTGAACAAATACGCCCTGGACACATGATATCTGTGCCGTTGATCCAGATGGCAGGTACGTCAACTCGAGTCCAGTGCTCTTTCCTCCCGCCGCCGCCTCCAGAACTGCCTCCTCGGCCTGTCGTCGCCCTTATCAGCGACCGCTACGCACCGGAACCGGAAGGAGCAGAGGCGGCAGGCGCCAGCGACGAAACAAAAGCTCGTCTCCCTTGCTCCTCCACCCAAGCACCACTCCCTCCGCCCCCCCCCACACTTTCTACTCTTCTCCACCCGCGATCCGCCACAACCCTCCCTCGCTCACATCGGCGGGCGCCGAGAGGTCGGGATTTATGTTGGGAACTTCGCGCTCCACTCTGACACAACGAGCGAAAAAAGGTTCGTCGTATATAGAATATAAAGACGCGGAACACGCTGCAAAGAAGGAAAAAGAACGCGTCGAAGATGCTAGGGTGACGAGGGGAGGGAAGATAGAGGGAGTGGGTGAAGCCGGAAGGGGCGGGTTGCCGCCGGCGCCGAACAGCGGTTTCCGGACGGAGATACAGCGTTTTCTTTTATTTGTTCGGGACGTCGCGATTGCCCACGCGCCGTAATGCGCGGCGCGCGCCGCACTTAGCCATCCGTGACATCTGCGTTGGGCGTGACGGGCAGAGTGACGTCGTGACCCGAGTCGACGTCGTGTCTGTCGACGTGGAGAATGAGGGGTGGGTCGCTGAGCAGGCCACTGGGAGCGAGAAAGGCACAGTAGGAAAGATTTCGCAAAAATGCAATTCTTTAAACGCCTCTATAGCCAAGGAAAAAATAGACGGAAAAAAGGCGACATCACTTCAAATGAAATATCAAAAGTCCCCATGGATCCCACTCGTGCTAAAAACAATAATTCAAGGTCAAAGGTCGCGAAAAACTGTTTACTTTTCGTGACGTTTTTCGAAAATATCTCTTCATCGATGGGTATTTCGTAATAATAGTTATTATAAATTTTATAGATTATAAAATAGCCTACAATAAAATTTTTGTTTTTATCCTTCGAATCATCTAGTGTGGTTTAGAAACGATTAAAACTGCGTTGCGATAACAATGCACACAAGTGCGAGTACCTACAGACTTACAATCAGCAAACTTGATACACTCTTCTCTTTTCTAATTTAGGTACATACTTATAGTACTTGTATTGTATTGCATATATCAAGCAGACTTTGTTTTGCATTTAATTACTAATTTTTTGAATATGCATATCTATCTTTACAGATGAGTATCTTTTAATAAAAAATATATGGAAAACAGAATATAATTGTGATTATATAGAATATAAATACAATTAATTGTTTGTGATTATAATACATTTCCAAACAAACGATTTCATAACAAAATAAGCTTAAAAAGGAACAATGAAGTATTGAAAATAATAAAGAAATTTTTATAAAATATCTGCAAATCAGAACTTTTTAATTTACGCAAATAACCCGTTTTACGATGAAACGTAGTACGGCAATGAAGTTAATAAATATCGACCAATTAAAGCAGAAAATGTATTATCACTCCAATTAAAGTATACGATATACATAAGGACATGTAGAGCTCAATACATCTTATTAAAATCACAACGTTTCGATACAGTTTGGTAGCATTATCAAGTGAATTAAAATATTGAGAGCGAAAGCGCAAGTCAAACTTAGAGGATCATAGTGAAAGATATTACCGGTACTTTGAAGGTTGTGGAGGGGGTGAGCATCCAAGAAGCAAACAACTTATTGGGAGTCATATAACATAAAACCATGAAACAATCAAATACAAATAACACATGATCAAAACATAATGTTGTAAATATTAGGTAACTTTGAGGTATCACTTTGTAAATTAATGATACATTTGTACTTTTTATGTACAGCATCTCATGAATGTCACGTTTACACAAACTCCTCTGTACCAAGTATTTTTATATTTCCCCAAAGTTCATGACCATTGTCTAAACGACAGAGTGAAACAACATAAATACTATAAGTGTTAGCCTTATGTTCTTTAATTCTTGTTTTAAATATTATTTTTGTTTGTCTAATTTAATTACATTCACAGCGTTTATATTTAATCTGGTAAACAACATTTAAAATGTCAAATAACTTCATCTTATCTTCACCTCTACAGACCAATTGAATATCATTGCAAGTCTTAAGAACAACGTGAATATTAAAATTGTAAAACATTTTACTTATTGAGACAGCCAAATATTTATGATAAGGAAAAATAACGATGTTTTTGGAATTAAAATCTGAAATTGAATTATTGGTGGATATATTGTGTTTGAGTTTGTAATTAAGCTAATGAATTCTACGATATATATGTTTGTGAATAAAATTTACGGCATAATAATTGGCTAATAAAATGTTGGTCACAGTATTCAAATTATTTTGTTGATATTTTTATCAGAAAGAAGGATGGTCTTGTGAACCAAATTTCTCAAAGTAGCTCTCTTTTGAATTAATAGATGATTAGAATAAAAATTCAATACTCTATAAGAGCAAGTTGCTTTTTGGATCCAATTAAAATGAATTTTATTAAAAATACGGTGTACTGTTAAATCTAAAAAGTTTAATTTAAAATCCTGCTCCTCTTTAGTAAACTTTAATTTTTGGACAATTAACGATCTGTGACCATTCGTATTGAACGTCGTGCATGGTATACTCGAAAGAGTAGCATCGCTGCAGCTGTAAAATAAATAGATACAGAAGAAGCCAGTACGTCTACTAACAATCCATCTGACGAATGAAGAGATATCATCTTCGCTCACGTGAATTTTCTAATATGATTGCGACTTTATTCTTTCTCACGTTCTCATTGATATCCAGTGAGATTGTTGTCCATTGATGTTGGTGGATTAATAGTATTGGTGTTGTATCCTCAATCCCTTATTTTCACTGATGTAATTGAGAAAAGGTTTTGGAAAACACCATATCACTCATAGGGTAGCGAGCGGGATGGCGCAGTCGGTAGGCGCATGAGCGCGCAAAGCTCAAGGTCCCGGGTTCGATCCCCGGTCTCGTCTCCCATTTTCATTCGACGTAACATGTTTAATCTGTTACCTAGCGGTGAGGTTCACCGCAATCTAAGAGATTTCTATGTTTGTGAATTTTCGTAAAATCCTTTCCTAGCGGACATTTTCGATAATTCTTCGTGTCTCATTCTTCCCAACCCCTACCTTTAGGATAGCAGTGCACCTCATGCTGTCTGAAGTATACATAATGTCATTGGAAATACGATTATTCGTCTCAGAATACACAAATACTATGTACTCGACTCTAATATCGTTTTTTTTCGTCTCGCCCTACCCACTTCCAGCTCTGAGAATATCGTATCCCAATGTGATCTAAACTTGAACTTAATGGCATTGCCAGTTTAAATATTTCATCAACTCTAAAACAATGTATCCGATGCAATTTTCATATTATTTTTGTTTCCAAATTAGTTTTCGATAATTTTTATCCATAAAACTATTCCTCCCCACCCCCCTCCCGCAAGGGTTGCTGGTGGAGTCTTTCTTTCATGAGAGTTGAATTTAGAGTTACACGATATCGGGATTTCACTTTCAACTCGGCGACGCCGAAAATGTGGACTCGTCACTGGTATATATCATGCATCTAGTGAAAATTGCGACGGACCAGGACTCGAACCCGGGGTTCCTACTCTGGCACTAGGTCCTCCACGAGTAGGTTCTCGCAAGTTGTGAGTTAAAATTGGTATCTATAATGTTCGACAATTTTTTCATGGCATCCCCTTCCTTAGGGGTTCTGGGGTTTATACATTTTTTTTGTGGAGCTTTAAGGGCTCGTCAACAGCAAGGTCATTAGAGCCCATCAGTTTATACAGGCTGATTGTGGATTTAGACGTCTTTCAGAGTGCCACTACTAATTTCGGCGGTCCTGAAAACTAAGAAAGAAAAATGCGTATTACGTTTCCGGAGTGTAAGTCTATATGAGTGTACTCGCACTTGTCCGTAGTTTGGGCGCAAAACAGTATTCATCGCTCTTCAAACCGCGCTAACTCCCAGATGATGCTTTGGAGAAAAAAACAAAAAAAATTTCTAGGCAATTTTATAATCTATAAAATTTATAAGCACTAATTCTACGATAAAACGCATCGCTGAAGAGATATTTTCGAAAACCAGATTTTCGTGACCTTTGACCTCGAATAAAATTTTTGGCACGAGTGCGATTATGGGGACTTTCGAAATTTAATTTGAAATGGTGACCTTAAGATATGTACCAAATTTCATCTCTATGCGAATTTTTGCTTTGTGGAATGTTTATTTGTCCTGGACTACTACGTAGTTCTACACATACTAAAATAGATAAACTTAGACGCATTTTATGTAGCTAAAAAAGAGCACGTAAAAATAGAAGGAATATAAAAAAAAGCATTATGATCGATACAAATGGTGGTAATTGTGATATAGACAGTTACCCTCTCACGTCCATATTTACGCATGGGATGGGTCATGCCTCGAGGTGCGATTTGAATGGCAGCGAATTTTTGCAAGTTGAATAATCTCTTTTATGTTCCGGACCTAAAATTTCCGAATTATATTANATATATATATATATATATATATATATATAATGAGAATCTCTTTGGTCTGAAACACGTCATTAATAGATAGTTGTAGACACGTTATAAATTTTTATTCATCATTCATCTTCTTAAAATGTGTGTGGCGTATTCTCTGATAAAAAATTCTCGATCATTTCCATTTTATTTAACTTGGAATATTACGTTCACCTTCCATTGCTTAATAACGTGGCTTCTAAATATGAATTTAAATTGTAATTGAATTTAATTACTTGATAATAGGCTACTCTTCCATCATACCAATAAATTCGAAGGTAGAATAATTACACTAATAGATAAAAAACCTATAATATAAAATTAGTGCAATAGTGTTCAAGTTATTATACGAAATACATTCTGCGTTTCATGGTGTTAAATACTATAATGTGAAAGTGCACAAGGATTACAATTAAAAATCCATTAAATCATGGCGAACATGAAATTACATTAAGAGAATACATTAGTGTGTAAATGTTTATCATGTATTCATTTAACTTTTAAATAAAATGTGATTAATAAAGCTTCACCTCGGTCATCGAATACACTCAGTTTATAGTTATTTCTAAATGCAGTAACAAAAATTAATTACCATACCGTACTAATAAAAGTAATATTCTTTTTTCTTTCATCTTGCCAAAAATTAAACAATTGCTAAAGATTACTTAGCTTAGGGAAATAGAAAATTCGTTGAGAGAGAATGCTGGGGTACAGTATGCACAGACCACAGCTGTCCAAGGCTTAAACACAACTGTCTCAGTAGCGGTGTCGCGGGTGAATTTAGCGGTGCTGAAACTCTGAATTTTCCTTACTTCCCAAGAAAAGGGGGTCATGTGCCCCCTCCCCCAGGAAAACTTTTGAAATTGATGCGCTAATTTGTACGTTTTAACGCCTTCTGTAGTCAATTTTCGACAGTAGAACATCATTTCTAATATAACAAATGAAAAATTTATATTTAGACCTATATTTTTTTCTAACCTATTACTTTTGTTAAAATATTCATCATATTTGATATAGCTCTCTGGGCTCTCAAAATAAAATTATAATCAGAATATGTTTAAATAATATTGGAATCCTTAAAACTGAGACATTTGTGTGCTGGTAGTTATGAGAAAATGTAACCTACAATTTTCACCAATTCGCAGAGCACACGCCAAAATCAAATGACATTGAAATAAAAACTCACCCCTCTCATATATAGCCCATGTCTCTTGCTGTATTCAACTTGAAATTTGTTTCTCAAATTCGTTTTCTTTTAACGTCGCATAAAAACCTGTCATGTAAATGTATAAAGAAAAAAAATCATATTCCAAAAACCAGTGTCTCAGCATTTTAATAATTAATCTAGTACTTCATTTTGTAACAAAAATGCGAAATAAATCCTTTTGAAACTAAATTGAAAAGAAAGAAGATAGTTCATGCGTGAAGGTATGCTGCTTCGATTCCTCTGCAATAAGTATATATCAGAGTAATTTTACCTATTATCTGATTCCTTAATCAACTTAAATTAAGATGGTAATTTCCGACATAAATACCCACAGCTTTGCTAGCGTAAAAGTATTGATTTTGGGTAACTACACTTTCTAAATTACCATTTATATAGGTAAGAAAGAATCTAAACCGAATGTAAAAAAACTCGCTAGGTGTAGCTCGTGAACCCACTTTACAGAACGCATGTGCCGAAATGCGAAGCTCACCACTCTGCGGTTGACACAAAAAAAATTGCTTAAAATTAAATAAAGAACGCCCTAAACAAATTTCGGAAAATTTGTTCGGGGGTTCACGGAGACCATTCTTGGACAACAAAACCCAACCCAGTAACCGTCAATAGTGTGTCAAATTGCGCCGCTGTGAACTTTAAAGTCTCGGTTCTTCAATAAAAAAATATATAAATCGAGTTTCGAAGAAATTTCTATATTCTAAATTTCCCTGCAGAACATCTGTGCCAAATTTCGGTGCTCTATGCCTTTTCATAGAGGTTTCTGCGTTCCACTACTGTTATTAGAAACGCTTGAAAATTAATTTTAAAAATTAATTAGAAATTAAATTAAATTGCATCGTTGTCTTATTGGACCTCTCCTTTAGAATGTGTGTACCAGATCTCGATGCTTTTGACCGATCCGTCTCTGCACTACGCAAGACACGTACAGACACACAAACTGTAAATATTGGTCGTAATATGATCTATAATAGTCATGGAAAAAGCAAAGAAGAAAAAGTACACCGGCTTGGTTCGTCTGAGTCATTCGTGGCGGAATCGGTAGGGAAACATGAAACTAATTTTGAATTTTCTCAGTGAGAAAATGTCTTTTTCCTTAAATCCAGAGTCAGTACTGTTTACTCACCATGTTCAAAATACGGTAATTTATAATATTTTTTTTTTCCCAATTTTTTTAACATGGATAATGCAATAGATCACACCATACAACATGCCGAGGTAATACTTCTCATCATAAACTCGCTTCCAAGCGTAGTGTTTCTACGTTGTTTTCAGAAAAATAATGATATCACTTTCTTCTTGATCTGAGATAATTTATACTAGAAACATGACAGAACAGTTTACTTCCATATTTTATGGGACCATACAAGACTGTAGTATATAATAAGTCGATATGTAATGGTACAAAATAATTTTAAAGAACAAGTACCAATATTCAAGATTTAACAGTAGAAAGGAGTGATATGAATTTAATCTATTTCGAAGTATCATTAATTTTTTACTAACTCCCCAACTCTGAAAATGAGAAATTGTTTGGGATGTTGAAAATCTGCGATGTTGCTACATTGATTGTGTAAATGTAGTATACCATTTTCCTCACCTGCTGATGCTACACCAGAGTCGGTTATATTATTAATTATGTGACAGTCATATTTCACGATATATGCTTTCAATCGCAGGTATTGCTTCAGCTCAATATGAACAAAATAAGAGTAAATTATTTTTTTCTTCTTAACTTTTGCGACTCTGTCGGAATTGCCCCTGTAGCGAGTTAGTTCCCGCATAAGTCAGAAGTAAAACAAACAAAGTTTATAAACAAGAATACAAAGTAAGTTATATTTAAAAATTAATATTTTATCAATACAACGTCAACAAACTCATTCCAAAATTAACTACGGTTTGAAATGAAATCTTTACAAATTTGACATCTTTAATTATATTTTTGAATATTTAGTTCATTGAAAAGTCAGATTTATAGCATTGTTTTGTACTAAGTCTAGTATTCACAAACTACACAACTAACATAAAATTGAATCGTCTACAATTGTAATAACTAGTTTGGCTGGGTGTGTCAAATTTCTTCTTCTCTCGTGGTCTTACCTTCTAGTTCTTGCATAAAAATGTTTTCTTCTAAACACTAATTTAGAATCGCCCTTTTGCATCAAACTATGAATTGTTGTATATTCAGAACTCAAACTGCAGCTCTTGCAAACAGAAATCTTAATAATTCGTATCTTACTATCGGCAAAAAATTTGCCCTATAATCAATCTCTTGCTCTTCAGTGTATCCTTTTCTCATAGTACTTTTATATGGTGACTTTCTTCATGTGTGGTAAATACAGTCTGTACTTATTTCTTTAATTCTCATACAATAGCAGTTGTCAACTTCTCACTCTCCAATTTCCATACCATACAAACTACAATACACGTCAATCAAACTAGCACACAATAACACTTTCATTTCTATTGTTCACACCCACAGTAAGCAAAACGCACTCTTATACCCCATCGATCCGTAGCAATTACTCTGTAATAATCCGATCTCAATCATTTCTAACTCAGTTCTCTCAACTATTGTTTCCAAACTGTAATGAAGTAAGGGAGTTATTTAGTAAAAATAGGGTAATGGCTGAATACTTACCTCAAAACCTTGCTAGCTCGTTCTACTTAATAACTTACTTGAATTCGGGTTATTTAACTAAGTAGGAACAACACACAGGGTTACTTATCACACAAGGAAAACGCATAATGAAAACAAATTGACTGAATGGTTTATTCATAATATTTACAAATTATGATCTTACAACTAACATGCTCACTCCCCAACATCGCACAAAATAACTCCCAAAAATGACATAGAGAATCCAAAAATCCTAAAACCTGGCAATTAACTACTTCCAATTTGTAATTATCGTCACAATAATCATTGAATTTCACAATTACTGACATGTTCGCTTATTTTCTTGAAGCTCTCATTATTCACATAGTATTACAAGTTCTGAGCGTGGGCCTTAATTACTCAAATCCGTATCACTCGTCTTGACGCAGCTAATTACTAAGACTGGATGCAGCGGTTTCGTATTACCTTAACCTTGATGAATAGATCAGTGCCAACAAAGGGTGTGGAGGTACGCGCCCTGGAGAAACATCCTCAGCTTGCCCGTTCGTCCTTCCTCGTCTCTGGTAACCAACCATTTAATAAGCCGGCCCCACGGTTCCCGGAAATATCAGCGCCAGCTGGAATTTCCCCATCTTCGGAGTCGCAGCGTTCACCGCCCTCGTTCCAATCATGTTCTGGAGAAGTTCATTCACTCCACGCCATGCGAGAAAAGTTTTCCTATCTCCGCTTGTTGCGAAACAAATTGTTAAAATCGTACTAGTTCTCGAATGAGTCACGAAGTTCACTTCATGAACTTTACTAGAACGTAACGCTCCGAACGTCTGATTGAGCGTAAGAAATGCTAACATGAGCTTGGCGTGATGCTTCAAGCTAATACTTGAATGAGCTGTAAGAATCAGCTAAGACTGAGATCAAGATGTGAGTTGATGCGCGTGAATGATGTGAGCTGACGCGCTCTGTTCGATGCAAGATCTCTCTGAGATGTTGTGTCCTTCTGCCCCTGGACTGTCTCTGCGTCCGCTTTTATCAACTAATTCCCCTCTCTGCCCCTCGGAAGCTCCCTCACGTAACTATAGTTCTGAAAATCACATGACTAGGTTCTACCAATACTGTGAAATTTCCACTTCGGGTTGAGTTCATATAATTGGGCGAATTTTAATAACGAGTGCAAGTCCCTGGCCAACCAGAACGTTACTTTTTTGGAAAGTTTCGTTACTCCAACGTCCGCGTCTCTTCCAACCGTCTCCTTCACTTCAACGCTTTTTAGAGTAATAAAACCTAAATTTGGACACTTGCGAACTCTTAACCGCCACCCTTTGTCACATACGCATCGCCCAACGGTCGCGACTTCGCGGAGTTTATTATCTTGTTGACAGTGCTTCTGAACCACGGGTCAAACCGTCTTACCCCCGCCTCCTGATCACTGCCTTTTGCAGTCCCTTTAATTTTGTAAGGAGCTCTTTCTTCTCACTCACTCACGCCCTGGATCCTCCCACGTAGTTACAACTTAAACCACTAACGTCGACTCCCTCTCTTTAAAAATATATTTGTAATTTTCCGTTGCTCTCCAGTTCGAATTGAACGACGCCATCCCTTAAATTAACAATTCTTTTTGCCTCCCGCTCCTTGGCCAAAAATAACTCGCAGTTGCCGTGACTCTGTCCTTTCGCCTCAATTTTTATGACTCTTGTCAGACAAAGCAACACCAACCGTGCGTCCTGAAGTTGGGTCCCCCCCACTTCCTACCGTGTTGTGGCAACGTTCTCGGTACTTTGCCGCTTGTCAACGGAAATTTTTAAATTCTTACAACTCCGTTATATATATTAATAATTAATAATTAAACAATTCTTACAAAACCCTCCCCCAATAATGTCATTATATACATTTTGTATATCTTCCTGGTATTGACAAAATGAAATATATTCTCAAAAATTTATATCAGATCGTAGTCTCCAACCCCTCCACGAAAGCTCTCTTTAATGAACCCACTATACATTTCTATTAACAACCTTCCAATCTTGTCAAATTATTACACAACAAACAAGAATTACACCAGGAACAAAACGCTGTGAAAACCCTAGATGTAAAACCTTCCATGTCATTGATCCATCCACGTCATTTACCTGTCCGGTTCCTTTAACACGTGCATTCTGCACAGGTTTTTATGACCGTGAATGTATTACCCCTCTTAATATCAGGATGAGCCTCATGCGATAAATCTATTTCTTCTTTAACAATTCCTCACAAATGAGATTTACTGTCAAACCTTTTATGATTAAAAAAAAAAATTAAACCAATATTGCTTGTCTCGCGAATATTACATTTATTTTCAGAGTTAACTTTCCAGAGCATAGCAGTCATCTTCAGTAATCTACAAATACAATGCTGTATATTAATAATCATTCACAAAATAGAACGCTAAGTGTGTATATATAAATTAGAGAATTAAAGAAGAATGATAAATGTTACTATTTAAAGTATACGAAAAGGTGATTTAAATGACGTTAAATTGTTTCATTTATTTGTCACTGTGTACTATTTTTTTATACATCCTCTTTCCATGATTCATTGTAACTTAGCTAACTTACTCGTACAATGTCAAAATATAAAGCTAATTCTCTATGACACAGCAAAGTTATTTTAGATGAAGTGTACAATTGGAATGAATCACTGTTAAATTCTGTAGTTTTTCTGTTTCTAAATTGCATAAATACAGCTTGATTTCTTTGTTCTCTTTTCTCCTTTTAACTAAATTTAAAATTGCCTTTGACAGTTACTGCTCCCAGCGACAAAATATTTTACATTATTTACAAATATCTTCAATATGATTAACCCAACAGGCGACCCGTGGCATAGTGCCTAACGCCTTCTACCTCTGGGGACGCCGGTTCAAACCCGGTTCGATCCAAGTAGAATCCGAAGTGGTGGGCGGAGCGGTTCAGGGGAGGTGTGACAGGAAGGGCATCCGGCACCGTAGTATTCCCTAGCCAAAACCAAATGAAGCATCATATATCCATCCCCATTCGCCGACCCCACATGAAGTGGGAAAAGGCTGGGTTAAAGAAAAGATGATTGACCCAATTGCTTTGCTATTTATAATTGAAGCATCTATTTATTTAACTTCAAAGAACCGCTTCTCTCATTTGAATAACTTTGCAGTTGTATGATCAAAAACTTTTTGTTTCATCACGTGAATCCCATCCCGTTACAAATGAATTATGCTTTAAAGAGAGAAATTTCTCAATCTTACTAACATCATTACCCCTTTCTCCACCAAATGTGAGAGCTTATACAACTTTACTGAAATGTTATTTCAGTTACTCATTGCAACAAAATATTTTTCTTTAATTGAAACTATATTAATAGCAGTTTGTAGTTCACAAATTGTATTGCGGCGATGCCACGTATGTTTCAATGCTTCATTTATCATTACAGTTTGTATCTGATTGTACTCCATAGTTTCTCACATTAAAAGTAACGCTCTTGAGTAATTACCCCATGAGTTACGTAAATGATCATCAGCTGTTGTCCGTTTTGTTTTGTTTACATCTATTAACTTTACTTCGTGAAAAATTATTTTTATATGGCACAAATTCTATTCATCTAACTTTTTGATTCTTTGCTTTGCCCATTCTGGATCTAGTTTGAAAGTAAACTAGTTATGGCATGTTTGACAAATATGCAGATTCAGTTCACAAATAAACATACCGTAGTTATATTGGGTCCATAACCTTTTAATATGCTACAGCAACGTAACAGAATAACTTTTTAATACACTTGAGATTGAGTTGAACGGAATCAGTAACTAACCACATACTAGCTACATAAAATAAATTAAGACAAACAGAAAAGTAAAATAAGGTGTTCACTAAGACGTGGGGAAATACTGAAAGTAGTTCAAAATAATTGGCAAATTGAAAATCTTGTATTTGTCGTCCAAGTACTTTAGGGTAATAACACCAATATTTTATCGTCAGCCTGCAAGCTGGTTTTGAATCATGTCGAGTGGGCCAACTCACTCTTTTAGACGAATATGCTTAGGATAAATGAAAAATAAAGATTTTGACTCTTACAGTATGTGCCCTTTTTGTGGTTTACCTTTGACTTATACATGATGAAAAACAATCTTACATAATACCAGAATATAAAACTAAAAACTTCAGTTTCAGGGAGACCTCCAAGTGACTTGGCGACCGAGGCGGCGCTTTTAAACGTGAATGGGTTCGCATTCCGCGAAGTTGAGGAAGATTTTTAATCATTATGCCATTCTTTACTTCTTTCGTTCATTTACGCTACCATTGTCACTTTTTATAATTATATCATACTCATTATTTTTCTGATTTATATCAGGATGGAAACAGAAAGAGCATACAGCCGTGAGGTTTTCCGAATACTTTCATCATTACATCACCCTTCACAACCAGAGGCGCATAAAAACGAGAAATAACTGAGGGAATGAGGTAGCATGTAGAACGGAGCGCAGAATTTAATCAACAGCGGAAATAATTAGTATCAGTAACCTGCGTTAATTTAAAACAGGCCCGGCTCTGAATCAACTTTCGTGATATTTTATTTTTCTGGGAAAATCATCGAAACAGACTACAAACAAATAAATCGCTCAATTTGCGTTCCGTTTGATAGAGTTCCGTTTGATATTCGATATCTTTAATGTTTCTTGTTTTGCACCGAGTAAGGAACAACTTGTTCCTCGTATTTAATGCCCTGACCTGCAATTGTAGATTTCTATAGTTGACTGGATATTTGATCTGTATGTTATTAAATGTGTGATGCTTCATTAGAAGACAAACTAAATTTAAAATGTTGAGAAGCATCCGAGATCATTGGAACTATTCTCCTCGTCAACAGTATTGATATTGTTGTATTTTTGATCAGAAATGATCAGTTAGGCCGATATTAAACGGTCATATTTCTATGTCATATATCTATGATCAAAAATATGACCGTGTAATGCCGGCATTATATTTTTTGATTCTCGGAGTCTCTGTGGCCTGTTCAAACAGCGCGCCTCTCTCGTGTAGCACTCACGAACTGATCTTGACGACTTGGCGGTCACTGCTGCCCTCTTGCGGCATCTTTATATACAGTGTCTCGATTCCACTCTACTTTTAGATCAAAATTCAATTCCCATAACTTTGACCCTTCTCTAAAATAAGTTCGTACTTCTAACCTCCCTTCCGAAAACGCACGAGTCTAGCAATCTAGCATTGCTTAACTCGGTGAAATTAAGAGCAATATAATATTGTTTACTGACAAAATAAGATCTGCAATTTATGTACAAAGGTATGAAGTAGTCACATTATTTATTTCATATTTAATGTTTATGCAAATACTAAACTGTGAACAACTTTTGTTCCTTTTACAAATGTGCTATTGTCTATAATCCATTTTTATTGGTTTTGTTTTAACGAAATTGAATGAATCTGGCGAAAGTCAATATTAATTTCTTTTTGTTTTTACATTTGACTGATTTTCGTTCACATCAATTTAAGCTTAAAAGTTCAATGATTCTTCTTTCGTTATTTAACACTCCCCTCCCATACGCTCTCATTTCACGGAAGTATTTTTTAATCATCCATATTTTCGTTCACTCCTAATTACTTTTTGATTATCGCTTCCAAACAATCTGCAATATCCGGTAATAAGAGCCATGTAATTAGTAGGAATGGACAAGAGTGCGAGTGTTATGGGATGTGCTCACCCTAACCTTACACCGGACAATAATACTCCAAACTCCAGTTCTTAATACAAATGGTTACTGGAAAAAATCGGTCATCAGTTTTTGAAAATAAATATATTAAATTAGTGGAACATTAGTGTACATTCGTCCGTGAATCTTTTGTCAGTACGTGAGGTAAGACTAGATAAAATATAATTAAATATAATATATATTTTTTAAAAAGTTTAATGTGACGCTCATATGCCAAGTATTCATACAAAATATTGTGAGTTATAAGTTTGATTTCTTAATGTCTCATGACCTAGAATGACTTTTGAAAAGTAGTATGTTTATTTACCAATAAAGGCAGAATGCGAGGGCATATCGGTACGTGCTAACGCTCTTGTACGTGCGTCAAGGATGATAATACATGTAATAATAAGAAGTTAAAGAATTATAAGCCGCAAGAGGGAGGAGAATGTTTGAAACATGAAATATTTAAAGAGTCCTTTTAATATTTTACTTTAATAAAAACTACTTTACTGAGAGTTTTGTGGTTTGTATTACTCTTTCCAGTTGTTAAACAGATGTATAAATAAAGCGAAATATCACTCACTCACTACAAACTTGAAATTTGGCAGATAAGTTCCATTTAGAATGTAAACATCCGCTAAGAATGGATTTTACGAAAATCCATCCCTGATGGGATGAAATGGGAGATGGAAGGTTTTATTTATGTGTCCCACCATAATTCTTCAGTGCCTGGAGTAATTTCAACCAAATTTGATACACAGATGACTGACTGTATGAAAACAAGCACAATGGGGGTAAGACATCCATTACATCCGTAGGGAGGGGATAAGAAGGGAATGACAAGTAAAAAGAACAGAAAAATCCGATATTAGATTCGAAACTATACTTATCGGTGCCGTTGAGAGGGCGTCCTCGGTGCTTTGTAAGTTCAAATCAGTCCACATTGCAGATAATATATCCCTAGCATCCCTGGGGTAGGGTGGAATGAAGGACAAGTAAACAATAGAAAACGACCGATATTGGTGTTCAAAAAATCATTTTTGAGACCACTGACAAAAAGTGACTCTCTCATTACCAGATAAATACACGATCACACCCTATAAGGAATAAACACCCTTTGCGTTGGGGTGAGAAAGAGTGGAATATAAAAATAATCGAAAGTGACCGATACTAGTGCTGAGAGCGGAGATTTCGGGACAGCTGAAATTAGTAGTGACATTCTCGAAGACGTCAAAGTTCACAATCATCCCGTATAAAATCCAGCACCCCTAGGGAAGGGAATACCATGAAAAAAAATTCTAACATGAAATATCAGTGACGAGTCCATAATTTTCGGCGTCGCTGAGGTGATAGTGGAACCCCTATATTGTGTAAGTCCGATCTCAGACCTCATGAAAACCTCGTAGCACCCGTTGGGTTGGAGTGGGGTGGGGAATGGTTTAATGGATAAAAATAATTGGAAACTAATACTGAAATATAAAAAAATCAAAATGCATCGGATACACAGTTTTAGGGTTGACGAGATGTTTCAACTATCAATGCCATTATGTTCAAGATGAGATCGCATAGGGCACACTATTCTTAGAGCTGGGGACGGAAAGGACGAGACGTAAAAATAACATAAAAAAGTCGATATTAGGGTCGAGTTCATGGTTATTGTGTATTCTGAGATGAATAATCGTATTTCCAATGACATTATGTACCCTTCAGACCACAGGAAGTGCACGACGCTCCAAGAGGTGGGTGTTGGGAAGAGCGTGACGCAAAACATCATCAAAAATGTCCAATAAGGAAGGATTTTACAAAAATTCACCCCTAAGGGGGAAATGAGTGTTTTCCAAAAACTTTTTTTTAATTACATGAGTGAAAATAAGGGATTGAGAGTACACACCAATACTATCAAACATCCAACATTAATGGTTGACATTTTCAGTGGATACCAATGAAGAGAAAAAAATAAAATTGGAGACATATTACAGAATTCACGTGAGCTAAGCTGCGGGTACTCCACTAGTACTTATATATACAGGTGAGTCAGTCAAAATGAACATTCCTAATATCTCCTAAACAGATTAAGATATTGAAATGCTGGTTTAACTGAGATATGAGGTATTGCAAATCACTATTTAAATAAACTTTATTGTTAAAAATGTTGTTGCAAACTGCGTATCCCTACCAAACACGTGGGGAATAATAAACTAAGTTACTCTCCGGAAACAAACAAAGCACCATTCAACCAAGGGCCTGAGGACTGTGGTGGATTTATAAATAAAATTAATTAAGAAATACGTATTGTTATCCATTTAATATTCCAGAATAAATTGTAGATATTATGTGCATAAAAATTTGATATTAATAAAACAAAAATATTACAGACATTCCCGCCCATGGAAAACGGGAATAATGGTATGGGCCTTTTTGGCAAAGAGTGGTTGACACGGCAGGTCGATGCATATTAGGTTTATTACGAGTGTTGTGTTTGTGAACTAGACTGTTTCTCGTAAAGCAGGGATGGGATTTTAATAATTGTGTCTTACCTAAGACGACTTCTGAATAAATATATATGCAAGGGAGAGGGAGAATATTTAATTCTCTAAATAGAGGTTTACATGAATTTCTAGGAGGAGATTTACATATACACCGAACTATTCTCTTTTGAATTCTGAGTTTGCGAAAGAAAACGGGAAACAAAATTGAATAGCACATCGCCAATACTATCTCTCTGGCATGGTTGGAAATTGTTCCTACTAACCTCCCGGCTGAAACCGAATAATAGTGATATTTTAATAATAAATTATAGGATTCATCATGAAAATCCCTGTTATCAATTACCACTCTTTCACAGCAGGATCTTAATTGAGTCATTCCAGTTTCCAATATGCCTTAATTCATTTCCTTCAAACAGATACACACGCAAGAGTTATTCCTTTATTACCCAATAATATTTCATAAGTTATACAAACTGCATAACGCATTTTGAAATAACATACCAAGTTCAGCTGCATTTTCATTTTGTAAAAAAAAATAGTTGTAGAAAAGAGAAAACATGACAATTTTATTAATGGCCATATATATTTTGAGAACCTTTGTCGAGTTCGTATAATAACTGCAGACCAATAAGCCGTTCGCAACAGCACTACTCAAACAAACCTGCTGCGTGGCCGTCAAAGAATAGCAGATAGACATTGGGAAACTCGTAATATTCAATATTCGATAGACCCTCTCCTACCAAACTCATAAATGTTTTGACTTCATCGAGAATGAAGCGGAGGCTTCCGGTGCACCAGTCGTGCCCTCCGCTTCGCTAGGTCCTCAGTCCCCAAACATTGTCAGTCGCTTTTGTGGTTTGGACTCACGGCGAAAATGCATTCCCCATGGCAGTTCAAAGGATCATACACGACACGCCCGCATTCAAGAGCTAATACCGTGAAAGCAGTTCCGAGTACAGTGCGGTCGCTGGGAACATTATCCCCTCTATTGGAGTGTCTCACGGAGGTATTGCATTGTTTATGAAGCATAATTAAACTTTGTAAACTCAGTTTCAGCTGTTCCTCGTTATACGCAGCAGTGTTTTGGTTCCTGAATACGAATTAATTTTTTTGGAATATTTTCCAATATTTGCAATTGATAATTACAATTGCATATATATATATGCAATTACAATTGATAAATAAAGATTCTAATTAACAACCCTTTGGTCGCTGATTTTTCTCGTGTGGCATTCTTCAATAAAATCATAACCATCAAATTATAATCTTAATGGTGGGTTAGTATAGAAAATATATTTCGTAATAGAGTACCTCTAACCTTAAAGTAAATGTTATTTTCCGATTTTTTCCTTAATATTTCTGAAATATATTAGTTTGTATAATAAACTATCTCTCCAGGAGCTAGAATTTAAGTTTTTGAATTTTCTTTTGTTCTGAAGATTCTGTATTGAAATTAAAATATTTCATCATAAAATATAACTCAAAATATGATGCGTTTATTTGTTTATACAGTATACAATGTGTTAAGAAGAAAAGCTAACTATTTACATTGTGAGTTTATTTTCTCACTTTAATTATCTCCATTATGTTTTTAGGATAAATTTATCAATTTCGCGTTTAGTCTAATTTATGAACTCCGGGGCACATTAATTAAAGAAATGTGTTTGAGGGTAGAAGCATACGCATAAGTTACGCGTGATGTAATGAGGCTATAAACGTGTTGTGCAGAACCATAATGAATAAGAACATAAATTTCAACGTCAGCAAATTTACATCTTCAAAAGAGTATGAAGAATAAATTACGAGTAAAGATAACCAGGGATATTAAAAGCGATGAAGAAAAATAGGAGTAGAGTTATTGTGATGCTAGTATCGCGTCATTCAAAACTATTGTATTAGCCGAGAGCATAGAAATATCAAAAACAGACAGATTTCCAAGTCGTCACTTTTTATGGTAGGCGAAAGGTCTTATTTTTTATATTTCTTTTCATTACTCACAAATCTATCAAAACTGAGATGATATATAAATCATATACATTGGGACTTCAATTTTCATTTCAGGAAAATTGTTTTGTATCATATTTTCGTTTACCAATTCGGTTTGTATCTGTCATTCCTGGAGACAATTCCTCCGAAGCTGGTGACGTGGATCTGCGTCCCAGCCTTTTATTTCTTTTATTTTTCTGGAGTCCCGAACCCAATAAGCATTTCTGTTGAGGTAAAATCTTTTTTTTCTTTCTGATGACATTTCACAACGAGATAACCCGAGCAATTTTGTTAATTGAGAATGGCGCTGTTTTCTTTCCTACTTCCAAACGTCTAAACGAACAACTTTTTGTGCATTCTGAGCCGAGTGTTCTTTCTAATTAGTGCCCAACTTAATGAGAGTCCGGGAGATAGCTCGAGACGATGCAATATTGGCGGATGAAATGCTGCTTGCACTCTCGCGACGCATAGGGCTCAGTGCTTCCCCCGACGATTCGGCTCTCCTCTGAGCCGAAGGGCGCACGAACAGGGCGCGGGACGGAGATGGGAAGCAATAACGCGCGATCGCCTGGCGCTCAGAGGCGCTGCTGCCATTCGCCGCACCGCGCTGGAGCGGGCGATCAGAGATCTCATTCGACCTGCACCCCCGCACGTTGCGGCGGCGCTGAGCACTTCATGAAGCAGCCGACGAGCAGCTTTCCCCACTCCTCGTGCTACTTCACCTGCTGCGACGCTTGCTCCCAAGACCAATATTCCATCCAACATGAGTACTCAAAGCAACAGAATTACTATCTACTGTGATGATCGCTAACCAAGAACACGAACCAGTATGGAATCAGGAAACATTCAGAACTTTTATTTCTATTGGTCTCAAATATATACCGGAAACTGGAAGGAATCGGTCCTGATGATTCGGATCTGCCAACCATTTCACCTAAATTTCAAGGTCAAATAAATATAAGTATACAGGGAAATCTGGAAAATAAAGTGACTCTTTTGTCTTCTATAAATTAAAAAAATGTTAATGAAAAACTGAAAAAAAATAAAAATGGGACGAGACGTTTCGGCTGTCGCCATCATCAGTCCCGTAGAAAATGATCCGATTCTTCTTGGTTTCTCTCTTCGGATTACGTTGACCGACCGTTAGATGAAATGAAAGAAAAGTAGGAGGGGCATTTGAAATTTAAATTTGAAGAATTTACTGTTGTCTGTTTAGTATTGTGAAAACCGGGATGGCTAGAGACTCCTAGGGACCAGAGGAAGCCTAACTCATGTGTTTTTGGAAACTCTCCCCAAACATTCCCAATCCAAACATTAAAACATTCATTCAATTTGTTATTGTGTTATTTAGCGTATGAGGGGACAGGCAAATAAGAAACGGTCTTCGCCTACCGGTCAACGCGATCCGACTTGAATCATTTTCTACGGGACGAAGGTCAAGGATTGATAATGATTTAATCGAAGGGAATTGATTTGGTTTCGTAGTTCATTTTGGTTTCGCAAGGAAATGGCAACGCTGTGACGCCTTTCTTGTAGAGGTGTTGCGCGAATAGAGCTTCTGAAGTCGGATAGAGCGCGTCAGAGAATTCGATACATCGATAGTTCGGTTACTGTCGAGAGATCAAGATCTGACTGCGGACTGCGGGTCAGTGGCAGGGCAGAGTCGATGGCGGCTCCCGGGAAGGAGCGTGGCAGGCGGTCGGGATTTCGCAAGCTCGCGAGAGCAAGCGTGAGGGTTGAAGGCTACACTTGACTTCAACCGGAGTCTCTTCGGAAGAGGCTGGTTGTAGGAGAGAGCAGAGGATACGGTCGTTTTCGCTCAATAGACCTGTTCATTTCTTTGTCGATGTGATTATTAATTCGCCGAGTATCTTTCACGACCCATTATAGTGGTCAGTCTACGACGTATAAATGCATTGAAGTCGCATCGTTTCGTTACTGAATAAAAAGAAGCTTATTCGCGATCAAATAGATTTTATTTTTATAGCGCTTGTCAGTGATTTCAAATAGATTTTTATTTTACAGCGCTTTAAAAGTAAATTCATAGATCATATTGAATATTTTACTATATAAATATGCATCATTGAATTCTCTAAATATTTTCATTCCTTTATTTCATTTCAATAACGATTATTAAAAAATTCTTGCAGTAAAAACATTTTGGCGTTTAAGGTCTATTTCCATACTATATGAGTCTGTACGTTTAGGTCAAATGTTGTCATGTAACACGATTTGCAAACTTCCAAGCATATAAATATGTCATTTGTTATCGAGATCTAGGTAACACCTGCTGTCCATGACCGTATCATGTCATTTGGTATGATTAAGAAATTTTAGATTGTTATAGTATTAACATTTGAAAATAGTTTATTAATGTAAGATAGAAAAATTTCATGATCTTGTCTAAATATGCTTTTGAAAATAAAGTAATATTCATACATGATTGGATAATGAAGGCTGACATAATTGGAAATACTCTCCTGCAAATTAACCACGATACACAGATGGTTGTGTGATATACATTGACCTGATAAGAGTATTAAACGGATAATAAAAATACAAAACCTGACACTATATTAATCGTTTTACCATTTCCAAGTTAACTAAACGTTTACCAACGCGTGTTAGCAATGAATAGCTGAACTATGTTCGTCTGATCCAATGTCACAATAAAAACTACTCAATAATACATGCTTTTCTCTCACGAATGACTAGAGACCAAAATTCCACCAAACTCCCTTTCTCTAGAAACTTGCAAATTTAGTCAAGGAAATTGTAAAACTGAAGTTAACCTGTGATACATAGGTAGTGCTTGCAATTGGAGAATGATATTATGAGTTGGTCGTTGAAAACATCCACGAGATTGAGTTAACGCTATGACATGAAAGAGTTGATGCACTATGAATTACGAATATAGTTATTGACCTAAATGTGAAACTTCAGAGAAAGGTTTTTGAAGAACACTTGTTTCAAAACTAAATAAAAACTTTTAATTAACTATTATCAAAGTTATTTGAATTGTCAGAAAATTCATTCGACATATGAAAGATTTTGCAACTTATTGATATGGAAGACACCTCAAAAACAAAATCTAATATTTCCGAAAGCTCCTAAAAAATTTAAAAAATGTTGAAATCTTAGTATGCGTAACGAGAATGCTAGGGAACGACTTCTGATCATTACATTTTGAGAATAGAAAAGCACAATGTGCAAAAATCCAACATACAATTTTTTGCCTTTCAAATATAGTTGCCTATATCATGTCCTTACATTACCTCACAATATGTTTCTAATGGTGGGACAAAATCACTTCTCACTAACAATCACCCCACTGTGAATGAACATTTTGAAGAAAAATAATCTCAATGCACCAGAATGTCACTTCAGTAACGATGAACGTTTGATGTTCCCATTATTGGATAGAAAGGTGACAACCCTCTCTCTGTGACAAGCAAGGACAGACTGAGGCATTTTTGGTGAAATGAAAAATCTAACATTCATGATAGACATTTGTTCCTTCTGAAGGGTAGTCCATGTGTTCGTAATTGCTTTCTCGTTTATGTTCAAAACTTTTTTGACCCATTGTCAAATATTAAAACTTCCCAGAAAACACGGGAAAATTGACTGATAATACTCGTGATTGGAGACTGGAGACTGCAACAATACGAAACGCGCGCAATAGTCATTACCCGGAGAGGCGTAGCAGCACATCTAAGATCCCGAGGTGACATTGATCGCAACCATCGGTGTTTACTGCCGGAACGGAGCTGAACTGCGTCTTAGCTGTTTGGCAACTTAAGACATCCCGTGGTGGATATCCATGATTGTAAATGCATTTACCATTGACAGTATTTACCAATCAAATATTTGACATGTTGTTGGAGTTACAAAAGGTGGAAAATGTCAAACTTGCATCCTATGGCACCTGATCATTTTGTTATCGTTTCAAGATTTTTTTTCATATCTATATTTTAAATCTAGTTCATCCTCTTCCCACGGTCTGGATCCCAACGCCTGGGAAATTCTATATCCGCAAAAATCACTGTTTTTTATCCGATGATAAAATAAATTTTAAACATAGTACATTTTTGAATCATGCAAGCGGATAGAACGTCTTTTTCATATAACACGAAAAAATTAATCCATGTTCAGTGAAGTAAGTTGGAAACTGAGAATCGCAGCCAATCAGCTGAAAAGATGAGAGTTGACTAGCGATGGTTGCACTTAGATTGAGGAGTCCTCACGTCTTAATTATTATTCAGAGAGAAAAATTTCACCCTTCTCCATCTGCAGCTACTAATTAAATTTGGGAATGGGAGCTACGAAATTGAGTTTTATCTAGATAACGTGTATTTAACGTGGCTATGAAATTGAAATTATGACACACTCGCTCCCCAAGAGGACGCCATCCGCGCACTGCCCGAGGGTCCAAGTGACTGTTTCCGGAGGGTCTGAGTGATTTCCCGAGAACATGTCCACAGTCGTCGACGACTGTTCGACCCTTATGGCCTTTTCTTGATATTCAATTTAGTTGATTGTGTTAGACTTCAGATACAACATACCATGAATATGTTATTGCCGGTTATAAACAATAATGGAGATCTCAAACACTGAACATTTGAATTTTCTACCATAAATAATTTAATTCCATCGTCTCCATGCATTCGTAATTTGTTTCTTGTTTGTGTTCATACACTTGGTTTACACATTGGTTCATAAAATACGAAATATTGAAAACAAATTGGCCCCTGTTTATATTTACTGCATTTATTAATATGTGTTTACTTAAGCACACTGTTTAATACCACGAACACGCGATAAAATTGTCTGCATTTTGATTGCTTTACACCCCTAATCATCCTCTTGACAAATTCACTGATTTTCCCTGTTACTTGTATGTAAAACGAAATATTTATTTGAAGACGCCATGGGACATCACCTTCATGCGTATTGTTTGTACGTACTATATGGTTGCACAGACAGGTTTATCTCGAATATCTAATGATTACGAAAATGTTTTCCAAAATTAAAACTAATACGAAAGATAAATTCATTTGAAAAGTACATATTCTCTAAATCAGGGGTATCAAAGTAAGCACGTGCGGGGAGCAGAGCATGGCGTGCTCAGATAGAGCACCCCGTGCTCGCTACCTGTGAAGACAGACTGCAACCAGAGTTGGCCAGTAGGCTATCATAGAGAGACGGAAGAAGTCCTATGGGAAATTTCCGAGCCAGTAAACCTCTGAGTTTCTATACGATGAACGTGGAGTTAATGCACTGTGTTTGATGTGTGTAAATTTTTTTAACGAAGAAGAGCAATATTAAACGGAATTCTAGGGAACATTTTACTTGTATTCTACTAAATATTTTTATTTATATTCCATTAAATATTTTACTAATATTTTTATGTATTATATTTTCCCTATTATGATTGTGTATTTCTATGTACTGGTTTTCAATGTAAACAAAACTTAAATATATTGTCTTCAGAAACTTTCTTTAATGCAACCATAAATTCGATAGTACCATTGCGCAGAAGCTGGTTGAACACGTGGTCGCAGAGACCAGGATAGGAATTTGTGAACCCCTTCATGCTATTTGATAACAGAAGCCTTTCAGATCTCTGGGTAAACGGAGTAACGCAACTGAGTTTGCGTGTTTCCTCTCTTGACACCACTGCGGTAAATTAAAAAGACAAGTTATTTTAATTATACTACTTAAATATACGTAAAACGGGAGTAGCATCCGAGCTTAAGAACTGTTTCAAGTTAATGAATTTTTTTCGCTCCCGTTCATATTAAAAGTAAGTGTTAAAACTAGAGGTCCAGTCAACTCGCAGTTGAGTGATTTTCCTCTTAAAAAGAATGCTCGTAGCAATATTGTTTCGTAGAAATAACGATGATACTTTTTTTAATGATAAAGATACAATATTTACGTTCTCCTGCTCTTTACAAAATTTTAAACATTGCAGAGGTAATTGGTTTTTCATGCAAATATCTGTAGTGTAAACCACACCCCGCAAGGTTGTCTTTTTTACATCATATTCGTATTCCAAGGCAAAACCAAACATACTCTTCTTCTCTGCTTCATTTGAAATGTTAGTATGGAGGAATACAATTTAACTCTTGTTCGTGTAAGCAACATAATTCTTTGGTATGAGTACCGGGTAATACGCCTATGAATCTTCAAACGGATTAGTAATAGGTCTAAGAAACTTCATCAACCCTACGTGTTAGTGCGGGGTGACTTTTTAGCTTGCATGAAAATATAATAATAATAATAATAAGTTGAAATGATTTTAGAAAACCACATGAAGCGCAACGGAATCTCTGGTTCCCAACGTAGTTTTGTTAAGTTGAGTGTAACTTGTCCAAACTAGTGTTAGTTGCAATAATAATCCAGGCACTACTTATTGCTGTGAATTCTGTTTTTAGTGTGAATATCCATTTGACCGTTTTTTGATGCCCTTCAAATGCAAATAAACGAAGTAATTTCTTTCATTTTAATAGCAAAGATGGTTTAAGATAATGGAGTGCTCTTGTATTACATACCAGAGTCAGTAACATCGTGTATCAGATACAATTAAGTTTGTGTTTCTAATAATTTAACCGTATATATTGAACTGAATCAAATTTTCTCCCTCGATTACTTATTCCGAATTCATGTATGGGTTTTGGACGTAACATGCGATGTAGTACATGCTTTAATTCAAATTTTTTTCTTCAGATTTTTTCTCGGAGTTATGGTTATTTCGTTTAATACATATTACATTACACTTTGAAGTAAGAGTTCGTGAAAGACATGAGACATTATAAAAGCACAGTGATGCAAATATTCGTATTCATGTCTGTTTGTAAATGTAACCCTAGCAACTGAGAATGCATGAGTATTGTTATGTCTAAAATAACATATAAAATGTATACACAATCTCGATTATATTATAAAAATATCAAAATGTGAGCACTTTTATTCCTTTAATTTTTCCTGTCAAAGTGGTTTCTAGATAATTTTAATTTTAAGAGAGGTACAAAAGACAATACACACATGTAAATGACCTATTCTACATGTAAATAATAATAATAATAATAATAATAATAATATTTTTATTACGGAAAAGCAATATGTTTTAATAAAAATTACATAGTTAGTGCAGTAGTAACTAGACATCATATCAAGTACTGTTATTGCTGTATTGACTGTGTATTTTTTGTTAAAAATATATTAAAATTCTTATATAAATACAGCAATAACCGACCCTCATATCATATTATCGACAAATTAGAGAGATAACTTAAGATTATTTTTACTTCCAAAGATTTTAGGTCAAGACAGCTTTTTTCTTCCCTTTAAATTTGAATGGCGTGGTTCGCCTCTGCCCTCACGGTGGACGCAACCACTGCCGACCGTTCCTCATGCCTCTCTTGAGTTCCACACGCGTCCGATCCCACCCTTTACCTCTCGGTTTATCCACGAGTGGCGTAAATGCTAGGCGTTTACCCTGAAAAGAACCTCTCTCTTCAGAGAGCAAGCTTTGCAGCCGGTCGTTGGAATCGATAACTCATTAGTACGAGCTCTTACAACCGCCAGAACCAACGGCGCACAGATGCGAGGGTGGGGCAACATAGCGACTGGGACGTAAGAAACGTCAAAGATTGCGACGACTCGACTAGAGGAGTAGCGGAGACGTCAGGGCACAAAGATGTGGATGGGAGGAATGAGGCAGAAGAGAAGAATGTTACTAGAGGACAGATGTTGCCAAGAAAGTGCAATACAAATCAAGGGGAATCACTATTTCGCTGAGATTCTTAGGTTCTGTAGAAAATGGTCTGAAGTGTTTACTGCTCGACTTTCCTGTTCCTCCATAATGCTTATGAGTTGGTTATTCCTGTCAATTATGAGAGTGGAGATGAATACGATGTCGAATTGCAGTCCTTATTGATTTCCCCTCACCTTTGACATGATGATTTCGAGGTTCAATCGACTGTCGTCAAGCCACATGGTAAATATCTCAAGCATAATGAAAATTAACAGTTCACGCCACAGTGTGTTCAAGAGTGATATCTCACAACGTTGATTTTTCACTATACGTCCAAATTGTAACGTAGCGAAAAAATTACTCCATCAACAGTTTCTGTTTTCAATGTAATGAAAAATTATCCTCATTATTGAACTATATTCTATCATTTTGAAAAATATTCTAGAATAAAAGTTGCATTCCATAAGAAGGGAGGTTTAGTCATTTCAGTATAATGCAGCTAGTGGAATAATTTTTTTTCTGCATTTAAATATCATACTGAAATTAGTATTTTCAGTCGACTTCTAGATTTATATGAATAACTAGATAAGTACCCAGCGTTTCCGAGGTCTTTTCTTATAACAATCTTCTATTACTTAGGAAAAATAAAATCTACCTATATTGTAAGATCAAAACTGCTTTACTTACTGATTTTTAAAACATACGCATATATTCCTAATTCTACAACTTCATAATATGAAATTTAATGAAAAACTTAATTGTAATCGTCATTTTGAAAGTGACCTTCAGCAACATAAATCCTCGAATGAAACCGCCGCTCAGTGTGTAAAGTTATCCGTGAGAGAAACAAATGAAATGGAAACGCTACCAATTAACCTAGCACACCACTTCACCCTTTGGAGAGTTAAGGATATTAAACCCCCATATATGCTGAACTTCTTCTTACATGACATCGTGTCACTGTTCATCTGAAAGGTCCCAAAATCTATGGATGAAACAAAAATATCCGCCTTCCTCGATTAAATATTTTCATATGACACTGCCTTCCTATTCCACAAATGGAGGTTCTAGGGCTGTCCCCTTTACCTCCCAATAGTCATCCAACTCTGACATAAAATCGGGAGTGTCTCTATTCATCTCAGCGACCATGAAAGCTAGGGTTTCGACACCAATATCGACCATTTTAGACAATTTTTCGTGGACCACCTCTTCCCAACCCCCACCTCTGTTGAGAACGGTGTCGTGCACCTCATATAATCTGAATGTTTACATAGCGGCGTTAGGAGTATGATTATTAATATCAAAAACCCCGAAGAATGTTGTTTCGACTTTAATACCGGTCGTAATTTTTACCTTTCACTATTCCCAACCCCAACACTTAGGGCACCCTGTCCCGACGTGATCTGAACATGAACAACGGTATTGGCAGAATAATTTTACATCTCATTCACCCTAACAATTATGAATCCGGTGCAAATCGACCCTTACCAATTATTTTTTCCATCATCCCGGACGTGTCACTCTTCATGGGGACTTAAATAAGACATACGCGATATCGGGATGTTACTATCAGCTCAGCGATGCCGAAAACTGAGGACTCGTCACAAACATCATTCCCTATAATTTTTACATGACATCCCTTTACAAAGAGGTAAAGAGGGGGTTATAGGAGCTGATCGTGGACTTAAGCATAATCGGGAGTACCACAACGTATTTAAGAGGCCACGAAAACTATGAGCATAAAACAAATATTGGTTATTTTCTATTATTTTTACCGTTAAGCAAATACCTTACTGAACATGATTTTTTTCTCCCGACTTCATCGACAATAAATATTTTCTACGTTTCTTTTAACAAACTTTACAAAAAATTAGCTTATATATTTCTGAATATGTAAACTATCTCCTTGCCATATTTCATCGGCCATCATGCTAGTTCTCACAACTGTTGCAAGGTAACTGTGGTTCAGTGTTATCAAGTGTAAGAATAGAGATTACCCGATAATGGATTCCGGGCACGCCTAATTTAGTTTAGTATTGTGATCGCTGTGACTGAATCAATGTGATTGAGATTTTTGGGCGAGCTAATAGTTATTTCTAAGTGTCCATCCCTGTTTTTTGAGGTAGCTTGTTGATCTTACTTTTATTTGTCTTCTATCTCAATTCTCTCAAGACTCACTAGCCAGTAAAATATTTCCAACATTTACTCACAATACGCGGGCGACCCGTGGCGTAGTGCCTAACGCGCTCGCCTTCTACCTCTGGGGACTCCAGTTCAAACTTGGTCCGATCCAAGTAGAATCCGAGGTGGTGGACGGTGCGGTGTTCGCGGCAGGTTGTCTCGAGGCTCTCCCGTTTCCCCTGCCTCTCATTCCACCACAACATTCACTCATAATCATTCACCCCCATGTCATTCATAATCACCGCTTCAGGTGAGGTGCGGCAGGAAGGCACATGGCACACTAGTATTCCCCAGCCAAAACCAAATGAAGCATCATATATTCATCCCCATTCGCCGACCCCACATGAAGTGGGAAAAGGCTAGGAAGGTTTAATAACGGTTAGTAAAATATTAACCACTGTTAACGACTAGTACACTAACGTTCGTCAGACTTTTGAATCAGTCACAATGCGCCTGCACTTACGAAAAGTAAATTCAGTCGGTAGAGGATTCGACGAAAGTTTCCCACCAATACAATCAAATATACTGAGTGCAAAATGGAGAAATCAGGATCAGTCAAAATGATGCATGTATAGTATAGTAACCCGGAAAATTTGCGATACTTATGAGATATCGGATAGAGTATGCGTTGATGTTTAGCACCCGTACCTCTGGTTTAGTAACAGTATTATACAGCTTCAATTTTATTTTCCCTGAAAGAAAATTGCTACTGAAAATGTTCTCGTTCTTAAAAAATGTTTTATTGTCAGTTTCTATTATTTTTATTTCTTCCAAGCTCTCATGATCAATATTTAAAGTTGCGACTAGATATTTATGGGACTGAACATTTTTTACGTCATCAGATCTAAAACTTACTGTTCATTGTTACAACATGCGACGTAAACACTTCATATATTTGTTTTTCTTTCAATTAACAAATCTAACATTCCCTGATTTCTGCCTGAGTTAAGGAAATGTTTCTTCCAGAGCCAGTTTTGTTCTATCTACAATCAAAATATCAGCATTGGCACAATTTTGCTTCCGTTTACTCGAGATATTCCCTCATCTTCAGATTTTGCAGTGCTTTAGAATTCAAGGGCGCATCCAGCTCAAAACGTAAGGTGGGACAAATTTCTGAATTCAACCTATATAAAAGAGAAATGAATGCCATATAATAATACACACTAGCATTAAAGGAATCAATTTTTAAACGCTATTGATTTAAAAGAATCAGTTTTTAAACAATAGTTTGAGAAGATTAGTTGCAAATTTTTAAACTACTTCTTTTACGAAATATTCCATATGAAAAATTGGGTATCTGCCTTAACTCTGAAGGTGGGGCAACTACCCCATCTTGCCCCACCCTGCATACGCCCTTGATAGAATCCATTATCCATTTTAACGTGAAACCTCTGTGAAAGTTTGTTGATCACTCAGCTATTTTCTTTCGGAAAGTTTCTTAAATGTTATCAATTTGTTTCGAAATCAACACCTGCAAGCTTAAAATGATTGCTCTACGATATATTGAGTGAAAGTTTGTTTCAAATGTTTAACAATATTGAATTTACGACACCAAATATTTGAGTGAAAGTATACATGATATTGTCGCTAGTCACTAGCCCAGATCTAAATTCAATCAGGCAATATAGTAAGTTTTTCTCTACACTATTTTCTGGTCTGTAATGTAGAAATAGTGAGAGAACCTTGCAAGTTACGTTAAGAAACGCAATCCCACTATAATTTTCACAATATTTTGGAACTCCTGTCATAACTGACGCATATTGCGCCCTCTAGGCTACATCTAAGAATTGCCTCACTCTTTCTAATTTCACAGATCAATAGATAAATTCAGTAGTGTGTCCTCATTCCTTTTACTAAATTCAGGAAAATGCTGCATTTTCACGAGTTCCAGTACGAGGGAACTTCGCCCCGCTGCATTACATATGACAGACATCAAACCCTACAGGACTTCATAGCGAACAGTTTTCGCAATTCCGATACTTGCGACCCTTCAGTTTTTACCGTTTTCAACCACTAGCGTCCATAAACATTTTTATCCTTCAATACGCTTTGATGATACGAAGACCCTAGGGTTCTAAGGAGCAGGAATATCGAAATCGGATACCTTGATATATTAGCATACTGTGGGAAACCGGGGCATACACCCAAGACGTCTATTTATGAATAAAATTATGAAAATATCTTCATTTAAGACTTTCTGTACCCACTCTTCAAACAATATATTAAAAGAAGATATACGATGCTAACCAGTTCTAATTGATTGACCCGTACAGCATGACGCTACCTACTAAACCCACAAACGACCGAGAAAACCAAAGGCAATGAATAAACCACTCAAGAGCATACGAACATTTCCAAAGCTGTGAACTCCACAACACACCTCACTACAATAACTCCCATATCTTGATCAATGCAGCATTGCTATGATGAATGTAACTTAATCGTTTGCTAACGGATGCAATTATCTCAGTGATCAAGTTATTTCCTCAAACATGAGCAATCTACAGCTTAATTAAGTTTCTGAGAAAGTCTTACAAAACTACAAAACGTTCGAAATCATATACCTCGCAATCTCGTCAAATTATCTCATCTCTAGCGCCCAATCTATTCCAAGCTTGAATATTTGCTTTAAATCCAATCATCGACACGGAGAACATACAGAGAAACTCCCTCGCTCGTTAATCAATTCCCTTTAATTAGCCAGCTCTTTGAGAGCGGGAAGAGGACGTAACGCGATGTAGGAAGTGAGAAACGGAGATAGGAGAGGATCAGTGGGCGTGGAGATGTTCATGAATTAATCAAGAGAGAAATGTTTAGACGTATACATTACACAGGAAATACCATTTAGTATGGACATCACATGACACATGGATCGTTATACATGCAATAATATCTAACAAAACAATACATAACCAATCAAACGATTGATGCAAAATAACAAATTTGCGTTCTCATAAGATGTACCATGGTTTCAGTTATGCAGAATAATATTCAAGTTACTTTCATCGTATATTCTAAGAATGACATCGGACGATCTGGGTTAAAATCGTTGCACACAGACAGATGGGTATACAAGACGCACAGGCTCTCGGAAACATAAAGATCCTTTCATCCGTGAAGAATATTTCCATGAAGATTATAACCCACAAATTCAACAAAAAAGATTTTTAATCCTTTCTTATTCTAACAACTTCCCATTTTTACAACTTTCCATTACACCACTTAATATTTGGATTACCAAAATCTTACACAGTAGATTTTCTTTTAATGAAATAGCAAAAACGATGCTTTTATACCTTTTTTATTTACAATTAAAAGTTAACTGTAAATTGGGTCGACTGTATCTAAACGATTAGAAATAATAATAATAATTTTTATGTTACATTTTTTATTGAAAGACAATACATTATTTCAGACTAACGGGAAACAGAAATCTAAAAGGGTGGTATATACACGCGGTAGCATGTTTTTATTGAAGATATATGACTACCTCGATATTTGATATGCTTTCTTCCTTGGATAAAAAAATAGTACCAGTGCCCATAATCGTAAAAAATGCGAATTAAAGAATGATACGTATCATTGGCACCTCATAAAACTCAGAATATTTCTCACACATAAACCTTAAAAATAAGGACGATTCAGTACTTTTTTACTCATTTTCTGAAAATGGTTTCAAGCAAACTACAGTGACACAACTGATCAGAAGGTAACCTTCACAACCTTTCGAAATATAAGATAATTGGGGAAAGGTGTTTTATAATTACCAGATTCAAAATTCAAAAGATTACGAAAAAAATTCACCGTATTTGAGTCTTTAAACTTATTCATTCATTCTCTAAAACGTACGCTACTGAGAAACTTCATGTTAAATAATATCTGTAGTTACGGCATCTTCTCCCATTTTTAGGGTGGAGATGTCAACAGTAATGGAGTAAGATGCAACATAATAATAAATGAGACAAATAAGGTGAGCATTGGAAAATAACTAGTGATTTACAAAAGTATGGAGAAACAAGTTCATAAACGGAATTAAATTGTTTGATAATTAGTCGGCAAAAATAAATAAGGGTACAGGTTTGAATGTTAGTCAGCACATTTTATTGCAATCTTCGGGGAATCATTTCTTACACGTGACGCACCGAATCCACACAAAGATAGGATCCATTTTGGCGTAGAAGAATCTAGTACAAAACGCAGGAAAATCGTCAACACCAATACAGTCCTCACTAAAATCGAGAGGAACTTTATCGCTAGAAACAGACGAATTTACACATCCCAAGGCTTGTAGCCATGTTTTCACTGGTAAAAAAAGTAGTATAAAGAAAAAGTAAATTGATGGCATATAAAAATAACAATTTCCCCGCTTAATACTTGAAAGGAAATGTATTTTAATTCACCGTTTTCAGCATTCGAGATTCTACTATAATAAACCAAATCACAAAATTTAAAGTCAATTAAATTCATTTCTGAACCATGTTCCGTCTTCTTTACTCGTTTGTGCAACTGAATGCGCAACTACCTCATATTTATATTTTATTTTAAGTAAACCATCAGGCCACTGACTTAAAATATGAGCAACGGGATATTATAAGGGATAATCTTCCCAGATTATAAGATCCAAAAAGAATGGCAATGGCAGCGATAAATTGAGATAGTTTCACAATTCACGTATCCACAGAGACAACACCCCTCACACCAGAGCGTCGGCTCTGCCACGAATCGGTACATACGAGTAAAAGAACTAGAAACAGTCTTCACCAACTAGAATTTTCGCCCGAACTAATTTAAGGCTCAAGTTTTTTTTTTCTTTTTCAAAGAAACGATGGCGATATGAAAATCGCACATACATTAATATAAGAAATAAGAGAACACTAGCAAAAACCTCTAAAACGTTTTTATAAGTTTTAGAAACTCAGCAAGTATAAATAAGAAAAATAAATAAATAATTCAAGACTTACGACCTTATGATGGACGAATACCATATATTTTATGATATAAAGTCTAATGTCGTAAGTCTTGAATTATTCATTTATTTTGATTATAATTGCAGTATAATATGAAAAAGGCGACTAATATTTCTCCTATATCTCATGTTCAGTGAAATTCCAAAGCAGTTCATAATGACAATTATTGACTGATAATCACAGAAAAAAAAGGAAAATTGTGACCGGGTCGTCACCCTCGTTATTCTACATATCTTATCTATATCCACATCATCATTGTAGTTCACAACGTTACCAGTTGCGCGTTTGCATAGCTATAAATCATTTCATCACCAGTGCTAAGAAGTAGTCAAGGGTTTCTGAAAAAAATGTATGACAGCGCAGAGAGATTAGCACGATATACGTAAGCATTTTATTTGAAAACCTCGATACTCAGAAATATTCCAAGAGAATTAATAATAAAATAATATAATGTCGACTCTGTCATCCTTTAATAAGCAAAATGTTTTTTCGCTTCATTAGCGAGCATCATCAGTTCTAAAAACAAATATAAAATAGAGAAGAAAAAATTTAAAATATATTAACCTAAGCGAAAATATTAAAAAGAAAAAGAACTTCGAGACCGGAAGAAGGTGTATGTTTTAGGAAAAGTAGGTGGATTGTACAACCTCTGCCTACACCTCACCCATTATCATCATATATTCCAAGAAAAGGTGAACCAGTTCGAAGCTCTCATGAGTTCCCCGAGTGTCTATGAAAGGCATCAGCGCATTACAAATAGAACAATGTAGACCAATGCTCTGACATGAAGACTTTTCGTCGGATAAGCACAGCTGGGGAGTGGGAAATACGCAAAAGCGGTTGTTAGTGGCATTTCAAATTTTCAGAGTTCTGTCACACTCGTAACCAATACTTCAATGAAACGAATGATAAGAAATACAACCCACTTTCACATTAACATAACTGGATCACAAAATAACGACATTTGATTCAATATTGCTATAATTCCCAAGGAAAAATCGTCAATACTTTTCTCCTTTTTGTAAACTCTCAAGTATATTACAATGTCTTTTCTTGGTATGCGAAATCACTCGAATTGAAGTGGGATACGGAAGCTTTAACAAACAAATGGTATAATGAATCATCAGATACTATCGAACGATTAGATGAACTGATGCCTCGTACAATGGAAGGATAATCGACAGGTGGGTAAGAGAAACTAACATTAAACGGTATTACTCGGGTGTCATATTTGAACGAGACGTTATTTTAATGAAGCAGATGATTGACAAGAATCTAGAATAAAATCGGGAGTAACACAACATTACTTAAAGATCTAGAGAAGGCTTATGAAGCAGTAAACGTAAAGGAGAATCTGGAGAGAAAGAAGATTATCGAAGAAAAGGTTGCGAGATTAATTGAAAACTTCTTCGACGCGTACGTTCTGTCTCAATAGTGTGGGGGTTAGAGGGAAGTTGCCAAATACTATTGGCTCACATCTTAGATCGGCCTTGATCCCATATATGAACACAATATTCGGTTTTTAGCGGAAAATATGAACGATCCATTGCCAAACACGAAGCATAGGTTTCGCGGAGAGTGAAGTTTAACACAGAAGCACGAGGATATTTTCATATATTGGTCATAAATATGTGTACTGATATATAGCCCTATATCTTTACCCCAACATGAACATAAAAAACACGACATGGGGTGATGGAGTTTCAAATAAGCAAGTATATGTCCCTTAATGTCCATAATCCAGCAATATTTTAAGCATTTGTGGCATTTTTATATCCTCCAACAGCAATGGAATGTGTTCGTAAAGAAACGTTTTTTTTAATAATGGGAAATATTACAATTTTCAGTCGACGATAAAAAAATTAACATTTCCAAAATTCGTGTCGAAGTTTGAACTTTCAATTTCTTTTAAAATTCGGCATACTTAATGCTTCGCACAATCGTGACACACAGTCGAGAGGCACACAACCAAAGATACACGACAAATGAGAACACAAGTCACGTCACGAGTACATATAACCTTGAGAAAATGAAGACAAGAAATTAATCACTTAACATTAAGTTACTCTTTATAAATTAGATACATAAATGGGTCGAATGGAGTTGTCGGGTGGCTCTTCAGGTAAGATTCCAGCTGTTGCCTTCAGAAACGAGGGAGAGAATTCTTAGCAGAGCGAAAAGTAACGAAGGGCACACGGAGTGAAACTCAGATTTCCAACCCTCTCCATGTCAGGACTCCATTATTCACGCGATTGGATACCTCATTAAAGTCAAGACAATTCACTCAGCGACGGCGAGCGGCAATGCGGCTTTACGACTGCGCCACTGCGGCCGTCGTAAGAACGATGGGAGGGGGAGAAGTAGATGGAGATCGAACGAAAAAACACAAAATGAGGCTACTGCATAGAACAGCGTGTCGACTCTTAGATGAAATTAAACACCAGCATGATTCGATCCCATGTTCCCCAACTTTCGTTGATTAGAATCATTCAAGTTGTTACTAGGATCCAGGAAAGCCAATGGCAGACCTTCAGTATTGGGATGCTGGTCACAAGAATGATATCTTCACCAGTATACAATGTTAGCCACCCAATATAGATTTCAGTTAAGACTGTTTAAACAGCGTAGAGTGAATTCGTTTCAAGAGCGTATAACGAAGTTTCATCAATAATGAGTTAACGACGATAAAGTTTACGAGATTTACAATCAGTTACACTGTAGCTGCATTTCCTTAAATCGTATCTTGATCATTTTTTAGATATATGTCCAGACATATCGGGCGAACGCGGTAAAATAACTGAAGTAATATACGCACGAGTGTATAATAAGCTGTCTAAAACCAACAAGACTCTTTGAAAGTTAACGTGTCTTTTTTTTTACAATTACAACGACGAATCATTATTAGTTAGTTAAAAACGAGCCTCTGTAAGGATGTAATGAAACAGCTGAAAATTGAAACAAAGTAAAAACAATAGCGTTAAACGATACGATTACCTTGTTAACGAGTCCCACATAAATCGTCGCAATACGCAAACCCTCTCAAATCACAGCCACAGTTTACTCCAATAACGACTATTAATCAAATTAGCTGCAACCCGATTCAGATAGTGCGCGCTTGGGGAACCTGGAAATACGAGCGCGTAATTCGGCATCAAACAGCATAGACATAAAGGATAATTAACTCAGAGCTGACAAGAAGTTACGGATTTCCTCGAACGGAAAAATATCCAATAGCTATAGCAAAAATTTTAGTAATTTTAAACTGAGATGGTTTTTTTACTAATACACACTTATTTACTTACTTCTTTCTTTTTCAATTATAAAAACAATTGTTAAATTTGAAATTTCAGTACTTTCTTTCCGAAGATAATTTTAAGTAAAAACATTCTTCGGCTGTTTTGCTTTGTTTTGACTTAAAATTATCTTCGGAAAGAAAGTACTGAAATTTCAAATTTAACAATTGTTTTTATAATTGAAAAAGAAAGAAGTAAGTAAATAAGTGTGTATTAGTAAAAAAACCATCTCAGTTTAAAATTACTAAAATTTTTGCTATAGCTATTGGATATTTTTCCGTTCGAGGAAATCCGTAACTTCTTGTCAGCTCTGAGTTAATTATCCTTTATGTCTATGCTGTTTGATGCCGAACTACGCGCTCGTATTTCCAGGTTCCCCAAGCGCCCTCTATCAAACATCTTGCGAGAACATATTAATAAAATGAAATAAAGGAAGATTTATGAAAAATCAACATGAAAACGTCGCCCTCAACAGCAGGAAAGTCGGGGCCACAAGAGAAGCGGAAAATGAAAGCTCATGAACAGGAGCTGTTGGATTAAGGGCAAATGTAACTGGGAGCAAGTTTACATCCCGTCAGTAAGAAGAGCTGCGTCTAATCCACCCCCTCTAGCGAACTGAACAATGTGTCCATTACTTACATCTGCCTCCGTTGAATGTCATTTCACGAAGAACAAGTATCAGATAAGTGGAAAGACGTTACTGACTAGATTTTTTCTACTTCATTCTCTATTGAAAAAACGATTTATTTTCAAAACTTCAGATTGTTATGGAAAGCCACTCATAATGTTCCATTGAAATGTGATTAGCTTCCGATGAACGAAACATTTGCTCATTTGAGTTTTCTATTTTGAATCATAAAATTTTACCAAAAAGAATTTTTATTAACACTCGAAAGTAACCGCTACATTTTATAAATATGTAAAAAATCACTTTTTAAACTGACAACTGCCAGTACGAATTAACGGCGAACTCCAAACTTCTCCTCTAAAAAGTAGTTTGAAAATGTAGAAGATCACCGCAGCGTTTTTATAAATGACGCAGGCGTCCGCGGATACTCGAAGCTGAACGTCGATTTCGTTGATTTTTCTTTCTTTCAAGAGCTAAGTAGGATGAAGAAATCACCGTACGAAAATACTACATATTTTCTCCGGTAACGATTCTCAGGGAGACATAAATGTGAAAACAAGGTGTCATTCTGAAGTTCTAATTTATTAATTCATATTATTTTTAGTTAGCAAGCCTTATGAATATAAGTTCACTTACGAAGCAGTTCAAAGTCTCCAAGTGCTTTGCAATCTCTCAGGAATGTTACGTCTCTAGAATTCGGTCCTCCTCACTCTTCTCACCCACCATTCGCAGAGAATCCATGCAGATGAGTGCACCTCAGCTTCTGCACCCTCCAGCACATTAATCCCCCCTCCATATCCTAGTCCACCGTCATTGTCCAAGACAACGTAACATCACCCCTCGGTTCTGTCCTCACATCGCCACGTCCCGTTCTACAAACATCGATTTTCAGAAACTTTCCCTCGCTGCTGAAACAACCCGAGATTTCACAAGAAGCTGAAAAGCAGTATTTTACTCGCATGACATTAGAGTCAAGAGCGAAAGTATCCAAAACATTTTTAAAACGTTGGGGTGAGGAGTCGTCAATAAACATGCCAAGATTTCAAAAAGAACCGTATAAAAGCAATCAAGCATTGAGCTTAAATCATGACGATTTCTCAATACAATTACTTCGTAGAATATGAAGTAACACTTGCAAAGACACTGAGATAATTTAACTAGGAAATAAATCCTATCGAGGAATGTATGTAGTCTCTCCCATCTTCTCATAAACTAAAATACAATCCATCCACCTGCGTGTTCTCACAAAGTACAAATACAAACAAATGTTGTCGGGTTAGGATAAAGAGAAAAAATACGCAAATTTTTAAAATTCGAGTCCTGAGTAACCACGATAATTTTGGAACAGAAGAAAATGTATCACCAATTACGAATTTTGAAGTGTGATCTAAGTTGGGCAGTAATATTTTGTTTTTAAGTTTCTTTGAATGCGCTTCGTGTCGTAAGGGTATATTTATACAGAATGGAAACTCCTTCACTAATGACTTTTATCAACATTCGCTCATTTTCCATTTACTTATTTATTGAAAGTAAAGCAACAAATAGGCATACCTTGCGTCTTTGGAAAATCAGCATAGTTTTGAAGCACTACTCACAATCGCAAATAGCAACACATTGTAACCAGTAAAATGTACGAATACAAACGATCCACTAATAATTTTGTTAACGATTTAAGAATCGTAACAACTTGTGTCATGGTACCTTACAGAGGTGAATAATGTATTTCATATGAAAATATTATTTATCAATAACTCTTACCAACGAAGTCCGTGGAGACAACCTACAAAATTATCATGAAGAGCTCTGGAAATAACATGGATGTGGAGAAAATGGAGATCAGGTAGGAATTAGAATGGCGGTCCATTACCGTAGCCGCGAAAGCTCAAACACTGAGAAACCCGAGTCAGTCCTGAATGCAAATGAGGCGTCTCCAGAAACCCACAGGAACATACATATCAATCCACTTAATTTCTTTTAACAACCGCTCAATCACGCAGGTCCGTGCGAATTGAAGTGTACATTTAAAAAATACTTAATTTCCTTAAAATAATTTCCGTCTTCACAATTTATTTCCGATCTCTTTTGGTATATCTCATCAAATGCATTACATTATTACGACCAACTCTCACACGTTTTTGTAACATAATATTATGCACTTTCAAAAGTAGCCTTTCCCACTAATAACTCTTTTCCTCTGCCTTTTGCTTTCTTAAAATTTCAAAATAGCAGTGCGACATTGCATCAGGATTAACGAATCATTTACCAGAACAAGTCATGCAACTGAAACGGCAGATGCAGATTAATAAAAATCGAGTGAAGCAGGAAAACATTAATGACGGGTCCTTAAATAATGGGTAAGTAAAATTCCCATCTAGTATAGTAATACACCAAAAAATGAAAAAATAATCTCCGGCATTTTATTTCGCATTTCCTAGCCATTCACACTTCTATATACCTATCTCGATAAATTCAAAACAGAATAAAGTCACAGAAATGATAAATTGCAGAATTGAAGAATTTTCAGTCACAAAATCGAGGAACTGTAGTGAACGCACTAGACGAGTGGTAATTCGTAGGACACTTTTTGCGACACACCGCCTGAGGACGGTTTCGCGGCCCCTGCGTCAGTGAGGCAAGCAAATGCAAATCTCTTCACCGCACGCGTTGTCCGTAAAACTTTCGCGCGTTGTAATCTAAAGAGGTGTACGTTGCAGACATTCTAGACGAGATACAAATGTAACTCACTCAACTTTTAAGCGAACTTACACGAACATTAAAACAACAGATAATGAACATCAGCAACTACGATGTCTTGATAATGGCAGATGAAACGTCAATAAATACTATTTTTCATTTGGATAAGGGATAAATCTCATATCAAAGTTGTAATTGAGTAAAAAAAACATGCTCCTTATTAGCCATAACACAGTTACAGTTTCAAAAAAGCCCGCACACGTAATAATCATCTGTCATCATATAATGTAAATTTCTAGAGGAAGGGATATTTTTTATTTATTTCATGCGTCACCTAAATTTTATTTAGACAAAAATCAATATTCTATTGAAGAAACACTTCACTAGAATTGACATGAATTCATTTTTAGTTTTTAAAAAGAACTGGGAGAACAAAATATTTCATATTTCTCTAGAAACGGCAAGAATCCAACAATTTCAGCTTATCGGAATGGTAAAGAACGAATACAGTCGCATACAGAAAGCTTCTCCATAGAGATTTCAGTTCAACTCAGGAGCCAGTGAGAGAAAATAGGAAACGTTTACACGTGGCTTAACAAAAACATATTTCAGTATACCATTACATGTAAATTACATGCACTCGACTGATTTTACAAGACTTGCATGCTACAAGACTACAGGAGGTTACAGTACTCAACTATGTTGACTATAACGTATTTAATTTCGTAAAAGTTATAACAGAAGTTGTTTTCAGAATAAATATAACATTTAGAGTTTATGAATCATTTAAAAAAAATATAACAAATACAGTATAAGAATAATGGAATTATTTCGTCCCTCGTTATTGTTCAACAACCGTTGATTGAAGTTTTAGTGAATGTCTTTTTGCACAATCCTATACTTCCTCGAATCGCTATCTAAAATACGGAGTATAAAAGAACTCATTCAAAGCGACACGAACACAACTCCAGCGAACCAGTATTACATTTGTTCCAACCTCCAATTAATTGTTTTCGCAGTAGGTATTCAAAGTTAGTCTGAGTGCGCGAGAGCACACTCACGTTTCTTGATGCGTGGAAGCCAGGAAATTCAACTCCTAGATTACCAGTCTTATTTCTCAAGCGTGCTTCTCGTATACTCAAGTTATCAAGAGTTTGGACACCAAAAGAACAAAGATAGCGGACTCGAGTGGTGTTTCAGGACAGCCACCACCAATATTTTAGAACAAAAACCCCCACTCGTCATGACTTGGACTGTCTCAGATTGTCGTTTGATATTAAAATCATCGTTTGGTAGCACTTACACTACCTTACGGGGTACCAACGCTATGGAAACATCAAAGAGACTACCGTAAAATGAATTTGGTTGCAAGTAGATTAAAAAATTAAGATTTCTTGGATAATTTATGCAACGTATTTTATTAATAAGAATATTAATTTTGTGTTACTCTACAAAGGATAAAAAACGTCTAGCTGCCGGAAGAAAAGTTACCAAATTCGGGAGAACTGCCAACCTACTCAATTGATTCCATCTATGTTGTACTCGACTTAATGATATTTTCATCTTATACGTTGTATTCACTGCCACCAAACTTGACAAAATAGGTCTAGGAGAGCCTGCCCTTAAAAAAATTAAGATTTCTTGGATAATTTATGCAATGTATTATATTAATAAGAATATTAATTTTGTGTTACTCTACAAAGAATAAAAAAAAGAGTATTTTTAAGGGCAGGCTCTCCTAGACGTATTTTGTCAAGTTTGGTGGCAGTGAATACAACGTATAAGATGAAAATATCATTAAGTCGAGTACGACATAGATGGAATCAATTGAGTAGGTTGGCAGTTCTCCCGAATTTGGTAACTTTTCGTCCGGCAGCTAGACTTTAGTTGTGGTCTCCGTAGTTGAGCTTCCACCGCGGTACAGCGCTGGGGAGACATCACAAGACAACCCATGCTCGTAGTCCTCCAACCTTAATTCCCATATACGTCGCTATACCTGATGGCATGGGTACGGTCGTTCCGATACAACGAAAATCACGATACCAGTACTTGGAATGGGCTCTAATGACCTCGATGTTGACGAGCCCTAAAGCCCCCCCCCCAAAAAAAAAAAACAGTACTTGGTAACGATATCAAATATAAAGCATCAAAATACAATATCTATAATTTTGACTCATAATAAATATATTCTTAAAATTCCAAGAACTTCCAGCATTAGTATATCGATAGGAGTTTTACTACGTCGCTTACCCAATGAGGTCAAAATAAAAAGATGTATAACTGTGCCATTTATGTAAAATTTTGGAACTCACAGTGCTTACAAGTCACTATTACTGACTCGTGCATTTATCGCCACGACTCTTGTCATGTTGACCTCATTTATTTGGCATTAAATAAAAATAGAATAAATATTAATTTTAATAGAAGTTAAGAATAAATGCTATAAATGTTACTGAATTTTAAGAAAAGTATAAAAATTGCGCTAATTATTCCTTTTCTTCAATTGCACAACACTTATCAGGTAAGCTTAACCTGGAAACTATTCTTATTCATTCAACCCACTCAATAAAGACAACAGTTTCCGAGGATACCCCTCCCCCATCAGCATGAACGTCATGAACCCTTGTTCTTTTTAGTAACGAGCCAATTCTGCAATCTGAACCAAGGAATTAATCAGAATCAGTCACTGTACAGAAATCGATTCGATCAGAGTACTTTTCTTCTGATACCAAGCAGGTATCGCATAATAAGTATCCATGCAAGTATATTATTTAACAGAACATCCCTAAGCATGGAACAGTCCCAGCAATAACTAAGGTGGAAATTCTTTTACGTAAGTGCCGAAAGGTAAAAGGACAAATTGACAAATTCGCTCGTAAAATAACTTACGAATGCACTCATCATCATGATACAGATTAAAACAAAAAATAAAATTTAAAATAAATACCACCAAAAAAAATAAACAACACAATAAAATCGACACTATATCTAATGCAATTCATTTCCGAGCGAATATGAACAACTTACTTTATGTTATATAACGAACTCTTCAAAAATATTACTAATTAACTTCTAAAAAATCGTATATCGCCGTTATTTCACTGGTAATCATTCAAAGAGAAAAAGAAACTCTTCGAAGATAAATGATCGTTTGACCAGTTCTTCAAGATTATGATGTGTAAGATTTGAATTTAAGATTAAGCTGAACTTTGACGACAAAGTAAATCGTGAACTAATGAAACAAGTGTGAAATATTTCTTCCACCCAAAATTGTTCTGCGGAAAATGTATCATACTTATATGTATATACTCGTTATTAAGTAAACATTGAAAGAATGTGATTCTTGCCATTCTTATGTAGAATACTGCTTCATACATTCGTCACAATCCTTCTCTGGACTTCATTTACAACCTATATCTTAAAATCTCTAGGATAAAAAATCAGCTTGTAACACATAATTAAGGTGTAACAATAAGGTCTCAGGGGAATCAAGTCAAAGTCAGGATTAATTTTTGCTGGTACCCAAGTTATTTGGTCGACTCGTCTAGCTATCCACAACTTCTAGTTTCATCACAAGGAAGAGAGGGAATCAGAGGCATAAGTACACGGGAGATATGGAAGAATCAATACCTTCCCTTCAAAGAAAGAAAAAGATGAGGAATTTGTACATATTTAGTATACTAGTTAACTTACGTATCAATAAAATACTCTGTACCTATGTTTTATGGCTAGGCTCTAAAATAATCCATTCCCTTCATATTCTCATACATCTACCGCCCCGAATACTCAAATTTATGGTACAGGCGGGAATAGAATCTTAAGTACTAGAGTATACGTTACATCCTTCTGTACGCACTTAAACACGCGCTTATAAAGCTAGGCAAAACCAACAGGCCGGGAAACAGTCCACAGCGGCGGTGTCGACCAATGCCAAGTAAGTCACGATCGATTTCCAGCTGTCAGCAAAGACAGCAAAGCATCTATCTTTTTATTGTATGTGAACGAACTGTCATCATCAACATCAGATTGCAAAATGGTTCTTTTTGCTGATGACACTAATTTACTATGTAAACACGCCAATGCTCAAAAAGTTTTGTCTAACCTTTCGACTTGGTTCCATGCAAATCGTCTCATTGTAAACACTGACAAAACAGTGTCAATGTCATTTCACAATAGTAATACAAAATCTTTACCCCACGTCTCTCTTTCTTTAAACGGAACACAATTAAAA
>NNCF01127555.1:2434545-2464228 GCA_002313205.1 Laupala kohalensis | reverse complement strand
TTTTTGACAATAAATTTAAATTTATTATTTATTTATTTATTATAAATTTATTGATCATTCAAAAAAACACACCGACATAATTCGTTTCTACAAGATTCGAGGAAGAGACCAAAACAATGTTCACATTCTTAGCATCGAAACAATATTTTGTGGAATTCAACAAAACAGTAAAATACGATTTAAGGAGGAAGGTTAGACTAAAATCGCAATCTGCCAACCATTTCAGCTACTGATCGAATTGTACACAAAAATACATTTTGAATTTTAAATTCTAAAATAAAAAAATTAAATAACATTTTTACGAAGAATATATTTCTAAGCTATTTGAACTTCAACAAAGACTTACATCAATTATGAGCATTCCTTATATCTCAAAGGCCACTTCCAACCTAAATGCAGAATAAAGAAGTAAAGATATAAACAATTACCAATATATCAACAAATAACCTTTTCGTACAAATGTGGGTATAATCCAATATTGCCTGTTCATTATTATATACTCGGATTAACGAAACTAAATCCATCATCTTCAAAATTCTTTCCCTTTTGGAAAGGACTAATTCGACGTACTACTTTTGCTCTTCACTTGAGGAGCTTTCAGACGAAGACAATATTTGCAATAAACTCATAACGTCCATCATGGTACATAGTACACGTTTTCATCGATCAGGCAAAATCTATCGCTGTGCCCGTTCGCAGAAGGTAGATATGCACCAACTCGTACTGCATGACAGATCGCAGGTCCGGTCGTGATACGCGTGGCGGAGATGGTGACAATATGTGGGAACTTCCTTCTCGTGACATGCAGTCGCCACCGCACAATTAATGCACAACCTTAGGAATCCTTTAGGGCCCACCGCGCAATTGATAAACGACCAGAAAAGAACACAACATTTTTCGAATAAAAAATGTATGTCAACATGCTGTTGTGCCTGCTATAAATCAATACAAATACTACGGCAGTACGTCGTCTACTTTCGGAATCTCAAAATATGTTTTTCTTAGGGAGGTGCTGATTTTAACTCAATATCACTTTATCGTATAATAGCGATCCAAGATTTTACAAAAATATTACTATTCTCGTTTCACACTGAAGAAAAAAAATACTAAGAGCCAAATTTGTGGGACATTTTGTCAGCTACAACTTGTACATTTAACATTCTTTGATATCTCGCAGTTTTTTTAGGTTTACAAAAAAACATTTACCCCCTCCCCCCCAGGAGGAAGCCACCGATCCGCTGGAGTGTCTGATTTTTTCCCATTAATGTGATTCCGAAACCTAACTTTCTCCCAAGTTTCATATCTGGACGATTTTTGTCCAGATGTTTACAAAATCAGTCTTTATTCAATGGTGTAGAAGTAAAACGAAGTTTAAGAGACATGAACAAAGAATGAATCTGGCACGATATAGTTTTACTCATAAATAACAAGAAAGCAAATGCCACAAATAGTGAGAAAATGTGCTGTTAACATAATGATGCAAATTGTGTTTGAAATGTAACTAGAGATAAAATGCAGAATCCCGTTTTAAGGAATCGAAATCGAGTAGGGGGATATATGGAATAGAGATCGGAATAGAAAAAAATTGGAATCGAACATCAGTAGTTTTTCTTGTAACGAAAGGGAAGATAAGTTTTCTTTGCATCACAAGCCTATAGCTTAAATTTTTTTTTCGTTATATCGCAAAATTTTCGAATTAAATTAAACAACCGAGCGAGCACTATTTCACCTCGAACTCTGATGTGAGAGAACGAATCTTTTATTTAGATTGCTTGTCGTTGAATCACATCTCTTTCAAGAAATTGAACAGTGAAAAACCGAACGAGAGAAATGTCAACCGGAATGAAATTTCATTAAAAGTGCAAACTACGAAATCATTTTTTAAAAATCACGTCCCAAATTTATAACTCGTACTATTCGAATTAAGGTATTATATCCGCGTGGACAGAAAGCCATTTGCCAACAATTCACGAAATTTAGAAATATTCCCCAAAGCAGTTTTTATAAATTAATAATTCACTCTACTGATTTTTACTATTGGACCAGGGCATTTATTTTGTGAATATAGAACTTGTTAATAAATTTAGACAGTCGTTTGACTTTCTTTGTCAAGGGTCGTATAGTCTTCAATCGCGTGATGCGGCTGCCATTTCCGTTAGAACTGTTTTTTTCACAGTTTTGGCGAAATATTCTTGTAAATACCCAGTCAGGTATGAAAATCTTAACGTCATTACGTTCCTACCTCCATTTGGAGTGTTTTAGTAGTATTTTTTTCCTATGTTAAGCTGGTACTTTTGCCAGGATATCAAAAAAAACAATAGCTCATGAAAGTTTCTCCCTAAAAGACCATAGTAATTTAAAGTCAAATAATTCAAAATTTTGCACAGTAAGGGTATGAAAATTCATCGCCACTGGATAGAGAATGGTTCAAAGTATCATTTAAACCATTTTTTTTTTGGTGGGGGGGTACTTAAGCCCAGTCGCTCTGACAGATATAATAATAATACTAATAATAAATTTATTGTCAAAAAAGCAGTACAAACTGCGTATGACCACGTGGAGGACAATAAACTAATTTACTCTCCGGAAGCAAGCAAGGGACCATCCCATCAATTCCGATCAAGGGCCCTAAGGCAGAGGCGGATTCAAATNNNNGTTAGCTGCGAGTTATAAAACTAATAGAATGTCAATATGTTTGTAATTTTACGCAAAAAATTACATGTACAAGTTATTATCGAACTATATATTATTCTGAGAATAGTGTTTAAAAATCATAAGAGTTGGAAAAAAACCCACTAAATTCACGATTTATTGTTACAATAAACATGCCCCTAGACAAAGCCTAGAGCACCTGTATAATAAATCCGCCTCTACCCGAAGGAAAAACGGAGAAAAACCCGGGCCAGGATGGGGCTACAGAATTTATGTACACAACCGTGCCAAAGTTGAGTACACATAAAACTAACATAGAAATCTCTTAGATTGCGGTGAATCTCACCGCCAGGTAACAGATTAATCATGTTACCTGGCGGTGAGGTTCACCTCAATCTAAGAGATTTCTATGTTTGTGAACCAGAAATGGAAAAATACTACCCAAATAAAGTACTTCCTAAGGGAGTCGCCTCAGATGAGTTTAGTCTCTACGAGACCATCTCAGAGGTCTTTGGGTTTCACAAGTTGAATGAGAATGATAGACGGGCCCGAGAGCAGAACGGGATGGCGCAGTCGGTAGGCGCATGAGCGCGCTGAGCTCAAGGTCCCGGGTTCGAACCCCGGTCCCGTCTCCCATTTTCATTCGACGTAACATGATTAACATAAAACTAAATTAATATGAGCCATAGGACAACACAATCATGCAAGAAAATATTTTTTGAAATTGTTATAAGTTATTTAAAAAGTACTACAGCAATGGCATGATAAAGTACAAGACGGATTTAACTTTTATTAAAATCAATGAATTCTTTTACAGTGTAGAAGCACTGGTGCAGGAGGTAGTTTTTAACCGCGTTAATACCTTAAGGGATTTTCAACACGATTCCCCAGCTCTAATCCAAAGATTCCGTTTAGCAGGAGCAAACCCAATTCGCGCAAGAGCGAGAAAGAGAGTGTCGAGCCATTGTGGGCGGAAGCGTCGGATCGAAGAGAGGCCAAGGCCGCGGGGGTGGCAGATGGCGAAAAGCGCCAGCGAGCAGCGTGTCAGCTGTTGCCTCCGCGGGGAAGGCAATTCGGACTTCAGAGTTGAGGGGAGAAGCGCTTGACGAACGATTCTGCTAATGCATTACGTTGGACAACACCAGCTGGATTCGCTCGGAATTAAGCCCGCTTCGTGTGCAAGTCGTGAAATAGCTAGGGAAATATACATGGAGGTTAAGAATTTCTTATCGCAGCATTTAACTGACTCCCGTTACAAATTAATAGGCTCATATTTTTATTCAAATAGGGCTAAGCAGTTACGCAGCTTACAACTGCCAAGTCACACGTCAAGTAATATTAAAACTAGTTGAACGCGTCCCATTACCCGGGATTTCAACAGGTCTCTCAATGGAGCATTCTCAAGTTCATTTTCCATTGTATTGAGGGAATTTATAATTCTGACGTAATTATCTATTGGAGAAGTATGCCATCCAATACAAAAAGGTCTTTGTAGTACCCATATCAACAGAACAACCATTGATTTGGAAGAATGCATAGCTGCCTAAAAGATCCAACAGTCACGTTGACCAAGTCTGAACAGTAGTGAGCTCTGCTTCAACGATAGCATTGAGACTTTCAATGGTGTCGCCATGGTTTTGTCCAGCACTATACGCCGAATAGGATTGTTCCCTGAAACTGTGTTCCGCGCTTCATTGTATAACACAGGGCAGCGATGTAATTTAACAGGCACCGAGATATCACGAAGTGTGTAATACGCTCCACACGGCGTTTTAACTTAGAAAATTCACACGATACCCTCCTCCACGATCACTATGTATCTGCGTTCTCGCGCTTATTCAAAACAAAGATGTTCCATTTATACCTTCATCTTTCTGACAATAGTCGCGTATATATTTACATTTCTCCATGCTCCACTATGTTTGCATGAAGCGAAGATACCATTCCGAAAGAAAGAAAATAATTTACTCTTAACGTCACACGCCTAAATCATCGATGTAAAGGCTCCATAGGATATTGTTTCTTTTCTTTTATCCGATAAATCTTTATATCACTTCGTTAACTCATAGAAATTACAGGAACTTCCGAAAACAAAAATATTTTCATCTAAAACTAATGTTAATTTAGATTGAGTACTTCGTAATAGAATTGAAAGGAATAAAGAGAGCATACTGGACCCACAATTTTTTAATTTGTTTCTAAAATAATTTTACCTAAAGGCGACAAAAAACTTGGTCGAAACGTAGTAATTAATCTACTGAAATAGTGAAACATATTGTCAGCTTTAACGTAGGTCGTTTTATTCAACTCAAATCGGACTCTTTTTTGAATCCGCCTCTGCCTTAGGGCCCTTGATCGGAATTGATGGGATGGTCCCTTGCTTGCTTCCGGAGAGTAAATTAGTTTTTTTTCCCTCCACGTGGTCATACGCAGTTTGTACTGTTTTTTGACAATAAATTTATTAATGCCCGTAGTACATTATATTTTAATGATCTAAGTTCGTTTCTTATATTTATAAGTACATTTGCAATATAGCAAGAGACTCATCTTTAATAATTGAACGACTGTTCAGTATACACGAGAACTAAAAATTAAGCTTCTGCGATAATTCAGACCATTTAACTTTCTTCAACATATAGGTTCATGATGGCATTATGAGACATTAAAAAACAACGTACAAGTCTTCTTAAGAAAATAAAATCCTACTTAACACGAATGGCAACTCCACTATCACTTCTCATCATACTACTTGGTTTTCTCTTACGGCTGTATAATGGCAACCAGAGATTCCTACGTACCAGCATTGAAATTTCCATGTTTTCGGTGTGTACAATTGAATGCCTACTAATTGCTGATGCCAATTTCCCCTCCAGTTAGGACACTTTTTAAATACAATTTTGATCAGACGGCAAGGATGTGAAACGGTGAATGTAGATTTAATTCTTTAATCAGTCTTTGATAAACAATGATTGTGACATAAACCAGATGATACTCTCCAAAATTTCTTTAGTTAAGAAGAGCATGGTAAAGCTTTAGTTTATTGTCAGAATTCACATAGTTAAAGAAAGGTTTCATTCTTTTCTTTGAGAGTTTAAATATTGTGTGCTTAGGCGGTTCGTACATCTCACACGAGACTGGAGAAATGAAAACTACATCTCAAGAACAAAATCGTATACCACATTATTCATCAAACGCATATGCACATGACTATAGATGGACAAAAAAGTACTAATCCGTTAATTAACAAAGGTAATAATTTGTTTAACTTTAAACATTTTCATGATGTTTTCTAAAACCATTAAGGTTTTTATTAATTTCCGTTACAAGTATCTTCACTTAATTTGTTAACCATTGATACCACGGTGCGCATAATTAGAAATTTAGCGCACCTACACTATACCTATGTTATAAAGAACTATTGTGTGATCGATTATCTATATCATTCTTGACTATTTGACTGATTAAACATTATAATATTTGGTTAAATTTTAACGGCTAACTTACATTAAATTTCCAACACCAAACTAACGCTTCAACAATTAATGAAATTGACTTTTTAAGTAACTGAATAACGGTTAAAGAAATTAAATTTCGTATTAACTTTACCCACTTCCGCACATGACATATATAGTTAACTCTTCAAGATCACATCTGATAGTATATTGATTATTCAATTATCTTAAGACATTTACTATTGTTTCGCTCCGAATCATCTCGGGAATGTAATGTCAGTCATAAGCGAATAACCACTCTAACCCTAATAAAACCGCACTAACGTAATGAAATTGTGTCATATCAGCAAATAAAACTCCTTTTATGAAACATAAACTTGTATTCGCAATAATATGAAAAAATGATAATCTCATGTCCCTGAGAGGGGGGCAGCGCTGGAAGGAATGGGACCCTCCCCGCACCTTCCCCAAAGACCGCGCGGTTGCAGCGCTCAGCATCGATCCCGGACCGGAGGGACTGGAGCATGCGCAGCCGCCCCACCAGCCATGCAATCGAGTCCCCATGCCTCAATGGCGATATGCGTAGGAGACGGCTTCAAAGTTGCACCCGAAGGACCCCAGGAACACGTGGAGCCTCCAAGCATTCCGTATCAATTAGAGCAGTGGATCCCAAATATTTGCCACTCGCGAATCTCTTTACCAAAGATCTGAGGTGTGCGAACCTTTGACATATGAAATTACCAATATTATCAATTTTCCAAACAAAATGTTAACAATAAGAATGAACTTCTCTTCGCAAGAAAAATTCGATAGTACATGGGAGGGTTGTTCAGTTTTCAAATGGCGTTCAAGTAAAAAATTTGGTTTCAGATACTTCTGAGTAAGAATACCTCAATAAATAAGCTGTGGTCTTGGACTACCCTTGTCATTTGCGTATAAAATCTACACCTAACTTAATTATTATCGCAATTTCTTTATCGTACAGACGGTTAACCTTCATCAGATTGACTTACGAAAAGACGAATGACCTGTTGAGTTTGATATTGACGCTTAACTTCCGACTTCTATCCATTCCCTTTACAAACTTCAATTTTTCAATTTAAATAGGAACGGAAATTATTCTCATACATAAATGACTTTTTTTGTGTGGGGCTTTACGGCTCGTCGATATGGCGGTCATTAGAGCCCTAAAAACTTGTACAGGTAGGGAAAATGCAGATACGCTCTAGGGAGAGCCAACATGACTGCCCCGCGTGTGGGACTCGCCGAATGACTCAACCATACCCACTAACAACCCTCCTGAATTACAACTCAAAACTCAAATATCAACATATCTCAAAACATTACATAGATCATTATTTTTAAAAAAGAGGAAAAGCAAGAAAGAGGAAAATGAAAGATACCCTAGCGTCGGGATCGAAAAGAACAAGAGGTGACCAAGGAAGGTCAGGAAAGAGAAAGGAAGGAGCCTCGCACATAACTGACAAATGCACTTGCCACCAGGTACGGCAGGAATAAGTTATTAATGGAAGTACAAAATTCTATAATGGTAATTATTTTCACTTCAATTTAGAAATGAATTATTTAGATTAGTTATCTATCTTCGAAGGCGGAAGTTAACAATTAAGAAAAAAAAGTTATTTGCTTGATAATTGTTCAGTGCAGAATAGACTATTACCTTATTATGTACACACATTCAGTGTCGTAATTCAAATTATCATATAATTGTTACAGTTGAATAATAATAATAATAATAATAATGAAAATACCCGAAAAGAAAAAAGAAAACTATATACTTAATACCGAAATCCGCATTATAGGAAAAAAATGCCCTCCCCAGGAAGAATCCGCGAACTACAGTTTGGGAACCGTTGAATGAGGGAAAGTGTTCAATTTCTGTAACAGAATCAAATTCCTGAAGTTTCAGGACATAAGGAAGAGAGAGTTCAATAATCCAAGGCCATTTAAAATGATGTGAGGCATGCATATATGGAAGAAAGAAAAATATATAGCAAATAACTTGTTACAGCGTATAGAGGATTACAAAGAAAGACTATCGAAATTGTCATGGGCAAAAAGAATAGATATCGATGAAATCTGAAGATGGCATACAAATATTGCATACGAATCAGTATGAGCATTGGTAATGAATAAATAAATGTTCTTCTCCCATGAAACTAGGATAAAAAGCACAAGAATGGTACAAAAGAAAAATACATTAGATAGTGCAGAAGATAGTTACATTATGCAAATGATTCGGTTGAAGAAACTGGAGTGAATTCAGCGAACATAAATCAAATATATTGAAATAAATATTGATGGGATGGCATTTTGTATGCTTCTAAAGAATAAGGTAGTTTGTTGTCCTCCAAGTGTTCGTAAACAACTATATCGACGAATAATCAATTCCGTCACTCGAGAATCACTAACCTCGATTAAGAGTATGATATCAGACGTATAACGCACATTTTATTTTCTGATTTAAGTACGCAAAACACGTTTCGGGGAATATCAATAAAACGAAGAACTACGGAACAGAACTGCTCCCTACACACTGATTTTTTTTTAGTCTTATTTAATTTTAAGTTTCTTAAGATTCCACATTTTGAACTACATCGTATGTATATATTACATAAGTAAGCTTAATTAAATGTATTTAAACGCTCAAATGCGCAAATTCTAACTTAGAATTTTAAAAACATCTGTGGACTAATTATGATAAGGAAAAAAACACGCAGCTACGCGGAGTGTGGTCTGACCTCTTCGCAGCTAGGCCACGAGGCCATGCGGAGGAATTCCGCGCAGATAGGAATCGCAGCGAGTGAGGAAACCTCAAAGGACCCTTGTCAGCTTCTTGCGACTGATGGGGTTGAAGGTCGCCCTACCGCGTCGCAGCGTGCCGGCATGCGACGGATTTGGCGCTCGGAAAACGAATTACAAGAGGAAGGCAGGGTGCAATACCAGCCAGCATTGTGAAGACCACCTCCCTCAGAGGTTGGAGACTTTCTTATGTGGTGACTGGCTCTACTAACATATTCCAAATTTTTTAAGCATTACACTGCGAGATCGGTTTTCTAATTCCAGCCCAGCACCGAAAATGTAGAGTCGTACCTCCCTTTTTTAGGTTAGGTTAGGTTAGGTTAGGTTGGCAAGAGCGCCAAGCGACCGACCGACCAATCCATCCCTAAACCGCGATCGGCCCATCCATTGTGTTCATTAGTCTCCCATTGATTATACATGACAGAAACATGATTTCAATTATTTATAAAGATATTGCAGATATTTTGGATTTTTAAAAGCTAAGTGGAATATAACAAAACATGAAAACAATCACAATCTAATTACATTTTCAAAAATGTATAAAATTAACCATGATAGAAGTGACGATTTTCATATTATTAATAATTGTTATTATTTGTGATTTGGCAGAACAGCAGACCTCGGTCTGAGTTTCGCCACTAATCAAGTCATTTATTCGTTTATTAATTATTTATTCACTCCGTTTTTTTTACTCTCCCGTGATTTTATTGATTTTTACCATCCACAAGGAACTCATTCACGTTTCCAAGCAGTGACAGAATTTATGTACCAGTGACAAATCTTTTGAGGAAATTACCACCCTCGGAACTTAAAACTATGATTGGACATTGCTTCAACATAAAAAAAAATTATCGTGTCTCGTTTGTACAGTTCAGTGGTTCCTTTCGAACAAATAGAGTAAAAATTAGATTCAAATATGTTAAGATTGGAATAAGAGCGTAAAATTCAAATAACAAAACGCAAAAATACAAAACGACAGCTTAGTGTTATTTACGACCGTCAAAGTTTCATTCCAACAAATTCTACTACTATAAACGTCCATTATGTATTATTATTAAATAAATAGTTAAAAACTTACGACCTTTTTTGGACGAATATTTTCATTTTTTGTTCAGATCTCACAACGTTTCGACGTGGATTAATAACAAATTATAACAATAAACATAACAACAAGACAAATGAACATGATATAAACAGAAATATAAACACAAAAAATGTTTACAAAAAAGTAGAAACACAAACACGTTATAATATTATATTGTATAAACCAGATAGTTTTTCTGTGTCTGTGCGTAATTTTAAACACTCGCGTGTATTTTTTATAAATAAATAGCCATATACGAAAAATTTTAATGCTCCTAAAACGTAAAGGATAGATATAAATGGTCTCAAATTTTAATTGCGTGTAGCAGTTGAGTATATCTTGACGGGGAAAATTGAAGTTTTGATTAATGCCTTTCATGGGAAAAAAAATCTAAAACCGACAATTTTTACTGATTCGAAAACGATTTTATAATCAATATTTAGGTACTTTCCTTAAATCCAAAGAAATATTAAGTGATAACATGAATTATAGATAATTTTACGTAGATTGAGGTGGTTTTTATTTTCAGCTGATATCATGGTAAATGAAAAAAATTTCGTTTACCGATAACCTGCAAACGCTGAAAATGGCACATCGTTCGCAACAAAAAGGTCGCTGGAAATCTACGAAATAGCGATAAAATGTGAAAATAATGTTTCTGTACTCCCAAATATACACGACTAGTGAAAATGTATAATTTAAGATGAAGTAAGATATGTCAGTAACAAGCACACAATTTTATTTGGATTAACGTGTATGTAGTTTGGAGTAACGTGTATTTAACCCACCTTAACAGATTTTATTCTCAATAATGCTTTTGGATTGTTACATTAGTCTTAAAATAATAAGTCGCTTCAAGAAAGACTATTCCTCATTAAAATGGTAATATGTATGTGAATTGATAACATATTCAAAAACATTAAACAAATATACTTTTGTTTTGCTACTATACTATTTACGTACTTCCGCTCTATCAATTTTACCTAAAACTGGCCACATAGAGGAAAATACACGTAAAAACTCACTCCTTTTATACTAAAGAATTGGGCTCTAATGACCTTGTCGTTGACGAGCCCTAAAGCCCCCCAAAAATATATATACTAAGGAATTGAAGTAAATTTGGTTTAATTTATATTTTGATGAATTCATTTCTCACGAATAAAGAAACGAACGTCATCCATGTATTTGGATGTGAAACATTCTCAATGGTGACGGATTACATTCTTTTCATGTTCAATATAACTTCAAATTACTAACATACCAAGTTAAATTAAGAAATAAATAAAAAATTAAGAAATAAATAAAAATTCGAAAAGATGCTCACGACCCAACATTTAAAAAAAGTGAGAGGGAAGCATTCGACTTTTCACCATTTCCCAATGCTATCCACATTTAGATTAAAGAAGTCCGTCCTTATATTAACTGAAAGTACGACAATAGATTAGCTTTTATATCCAAATAAATCATTTTTTCTACAGTCTTATAGAAGATGCAAAACACACACTAGATTTTACTATTTTTAATCTAACGGGTTTTTCTTTCATACTGTTATAATAATTAAGTTGTTCTACATATTGATAAACAAACACGCAACCGTAAAACCTCTACATATTTATACGAAAAGGTAATCAACTAAATCTATCATAAGAAATCAATTCCCTTAAACGCCATTAAAAAACTGCCTACATTGCGAACGGTCGTACTTCAGATCAGTTTCATGATTGATTAGGGTGCATTAAATACCATTACGACGCACAGTGGTTCAAAGTGCTTGGTGCGCTGACCAGATGTCGAAAGGTTCGGAGAATTACATAAAATTTGTACAGAGCGGTTTTTCGGGTCGCTGAACCCTAATCTATATATAAATGGGTAACAGTAAGGTAACAGTCTACAATTTGGTCATGGAGTTATTAATGCAAAAGTGAATAATGACAACTGAACTGAATACGTAGAGTTCGAGTACTTGTTGAAAAGGATTCTTAATTACGATTTTTGATTGGAAACGGCTTTTATCTGAACTATTGTTTTCCTCAGTGAGAGAGCGGAAGTTTCTTAAGCGTTTGTAATAAAAATAACACATTTACGTGGATTAGTTTCATTAGTTGATACTATAATTGTAAAAAGGAATGAATTCAGATTAAAAAATGAGAAATATGGAAATTTGATCGATATTTTGGATAGATTTCTAAGCATACTTCAAAAAGTTTATTAATAATAAATAATTATCTATTGCAGATTAGAAAACGAGAGAAAATGTAGTGAAAACGAATAACCTGTATCATGGAGCAAAGTTTCGCATTCGGCCACTTGTCCCATTTGTGTGGATTTATGTCCCATTTTTCGGCGACCGAAAAAACACATTCGCAACCTCCACATTATGTAAAACAGAACTTGGAACATCTAAATCAACGTATTCAAGAACTGCGTTTTGACCTATTATATTTTGAAAGTAAGATTGGGTGGTGGGTCTCTCTGAAAACATAATTACACCAAATCAGAAGAAAATGGACTTCTTTCATTATCTTTGTCACATAAGGGAATAATAAAGTTATATTCCAGTTAACAACAGAGATATCATTTAGCGTTAAGACCTTATGGTGAAAATGGAGATAAATATCACCCACAATCACATCGACGAATCGTACATTTGCCCCGCGTGCACCTTATACCCACGATAACTCAAAAAGTCACCAGTAGTTGTAATTTTCTTTTTTCGATTCACAAAAGTTACATGTTCATGATTTAAGTATACAATATCATGGACAGCTGGAGACAAAAGCTGTTTTCTTATTTTACTAAAAAAAAGTTTTGTTAATGACTATTTTTCAAGCTTATTTTGGATGCTATGTATAATACTTGTAGAACACAAATGAACTTCTTTCAAGTAAATATAATGTTCAACATATCTCCATGAGCAATTTCCATTATTATTATAAAAATATATACATTTTCCCAAAAGTTGCAGGTGTTTTTCAACTTCGAAATTCGCATTCTCACCGCCGCGTGTTGCAGCATTACCTACTACTTCGACATAGCGTGCCTAACTAGGTATGGAAGATATAATGGTCTGGACTTACGAAATACATTCATCAATATCCTCTGTATTTAATTCCTGGGTAAACATTTTCACTTTCATTTTTTTATTTTTCGCCAGCCTTCCAAGCTCTTTGAACCATCGTGCGACGCGTCAGAATAACGTTGGAATGAACGTGAACCTTCGCAAATCATCACGTGAGTTTTCTTTCCACGTAAACACCTGCGGTCCTGCTTTGCGAAGGAAGCAACATAGATAAAGCTCCTTAGGATGTGCGTCAACTCGTTTCCTCATTTCCATATTACAATTGTTTTTAATCACTAGAACCACTTGACTTAAATATCTGGGAGATGATTCCAAAGCTCAGTGAAGCTAATAGCTGACATCAAAGAGTCAAATTTTATCAAAAACTGCAAACTTGACCAAAATTTAACTAAGTTTCAAGTCCGAACAGCTGGGGTGAAGTGACATTTGTGCTCATAAATAACTTTTTATATTTACGTGAACCTGTCTAAAATACCCACTATTTTTACTTGATAAAAGAAATTATGTGGAGGACAAATGAAAAATTTGTTTCTCCTCCAGTATCTGAAAGTTTATCCACTCGAGTTCCTTTATTTACTAATAATTTATTTAGAATACACTTGGTTTTGGTTGATTTATCTTTCCGCTGAAACCTGATAATTCATTTTAATATTACTGCTTGGGGCTACGTTAATAGGGAAAGAAACTAATTACAGGCGTTAATAGGAAACTGCAACATCTCCCCATTGTTCCATTATTATTTCACCAAGACACCTGAATACAAAGCACCAGAGAGACTAACAGGTTTTGAAGTACTAAATCAAGGGAAAATTTTATTAAAATGTTTCAAATGTCAAACACGGAACAAAACGAAAAAAGTAAAAAGGATATCTTCTCTTTTACAATATAAAATATGAAACATACCGCGAGTCGGGAAATGTAAATCTACAATCTGGAAGAAGGAGACCGTCTCCTATAATTCGTTGATTACATGAAAAACGGGTGAAGTTATTACTGAAGTTATTACACAGGATTTTGCATTCGTCGTGAGTCGAAAGCCCAATTTTCCTCGGATTCCATTTTTGCGCAGGCAGAGAAGGAGCTTGAATCGATATAGCCCGAGCACCAGGCGACGCAGGTTACCTCTTAGCAACCATCCCGAATCTGCCACCTCCAAGAAACCGATTCCGTAGAAACGAAGTCGCACAAACTCTTTTGATCTCACCCCCGAGATATACTCGATGCGGTTCTGTGAATGGGTCTCATCACCACCGGGTCCGGCCTTTCCACCCACAACTCCCTAATGCGTCACAGTACTGTCCCATGTGGGGCTAGGTTGTCCATTATTTTTCATTGGCATGCGAGTATGATCTATTACACAGGATGTGAGTGAGATATTTTCAACAAAATTCTGTAAGGCAAGCATCTCTCGACTTTCTTCTATCTTATTCCTGTCCAGAATGCGTGGCAACGCTAAAACGCAACAATACCAAGGTTCAATCACGATTCCAAGGGTATCTCCTCTAATAAATGAGGTTCATTAATATGCATTTCGAATACCATATAGTGTACATAACTACATATCTTTCTGTGTTGATACATATCCCTCCAGCTTCGCCTGTTATTCCTTAGGATAAACCTCTGAAATACCAGGAATTTTACTCTTCTTTCTCCACATCATCATAAAATTACATTTTGCACACGAGTAAAACAACTGAAAGTTGTGCAGAAATTGATAAAAGTTTGTTGGATAAAATGTGAGCCATGATTGACAATCACCGTGTTCTTAAAATACTTAGTATATGGCTTGTTTTTGAGCATTAGTCCTCCAAGACTCACGTTACAGAATACCACAGAGAAGCAGCGAAAGAGCTACAGGCCTCTTTTGATATATAGTTGAATCCACGCATTTTCTCAAATTCAGCCGTCCCCGGGGCAAAGAGGATTGCGGAGCTAGTGCTTTAGGTTGAGGGTTTCCAGTTAGAATCTGCGGTAAGCCTCTGGGATTTGTGTTCGCCTTTTCACCTCTCGTGATCATTCTTTTATCTCCGCTAAGCCGATTTGGCAATGACCCGTGAGTAACCTCTTGCCGACATGAGGAATCATATTCGGCTCTTGTGAGGGTTTTTTATCACTACGCATTACTGTATTGTCTTTTATAAACATCGCGATTTCATTGAGCACAGAAGCGTTAATATATTAATACTTAGTAGAACGCGCATGGATACGCAATGCCCAATGATCTTAGAGAAACAGGGACTTGTTTTCGAAACAAAGTAATAACTTCATTAAGTTCCTCCCATTAAATTTTGATTACAAAATTAAGAATACATTGACACGAAAACGATTCTTATAATTCTATAGTACACAGTTATCCGGTCCAGCTAAATGTGGGCGCCAAAATTCATAAATCAAGGTACGTAGCGCAGAAAGGAATTTCGTTGAGAGCTTACTCTCGGGACAGGGGATTAATTTGCATTAAATAGACGATTTGGCAATGTCGCGTATAATAATTCGGTATATTGTTATTTCTAACTATTGGGAAAACTTAAGTACATTTATAATGGTTATAGATTAGTGCCTCTCCAATTTCAACGAGGGACACGCAGTTGGCTAATTAGCATTGGACGGGAACAGGACGGGGAGGTGAATAGAAGTGAAACATACGGGCTCAAGCGGGAAAAAGAGATGCGGGAGATAGAGAGGAATACATGTACATTGCGAATTGTTAGAAGATAGGACTCATTTAATGAATACGTGGGGGAAAAATACGAAACCTGCTACCTCAGAATAAAACAAAAAGTAATAGCCCCAGAAGTTGATTCAAGTAGCAGAATATCTTGAGAAACCGAGTAGAGGCGGTACGCGCCAAGTCGTCGGGCTGCGTGGCCCAGCTAGCGTCGGGCGCCACATCGTTAACGTCTTTACGGCTGCACATGCCATTTTCCCGAGTGCTCCATCCAGAGAGATGTCACCGCTTACGCAGATTCTTTGTGCAAAGGGCTGGCAGGCGCCAAGTAGGTGGAGCGCCGACGTGCACCGGCCTACCGAGGAGAGAGACAAGCGGCATCCAGCGAAGAGTTCCAACGGCGAGGATGAAGTGAAGATCGACTTGGAGACGAAAACGAGGACAAAAGAAGTCACATCAGTGGGTTTGAATGCAGAAAAGAGAGCGTCAAGGGAAAGGAGTAAGAAGAGCTTCATAAAACAGAGAAGAGTGAAATGGAGACAGCGATCAAAATTATGAGAGGAGGTGAAAATTGCAGCGACCGCCAACAGCAAGGCGGATGAACGCGACAACCTAACTGCAGCTAAATACCCTCTAGAACTCTCTTTAGGGCTGAGGCGTCGTTTGCAGTAGAATTGAAGCGCGCGTTCGCCCCATTGTCTGCATCTCGCTCCTGCTCCCCAAACTATCAGCTCCTCCGCAGTCCCTTCCGCTGGCGATAAAGGCGCGCCAGCGTGCTTCGCTTTACAAGTCACGGAAGGAAATAGGAACATTGTGTCGCAGGATGAGAAAGGGAGAGGGTACGGCGATGGAGAAGCGCGGGGAGGCTATGAGATAGAATCCGAGCCTTACAGGAAACCATCTCCGCCAGCGCAATTAGGCACAGACGCAGCCTCCGGTGCTCCACCTTCTTCGTCCTTCCCGGTTCCTCCTGAGCTGCGACGACTTCCTCATCTTACTTTCTCCGGTGCGCCCGCCCGCGCCGAAGGAGAAAGTATTACAAACATAGCCCCAACTTTAGGAGAGTGACCTCTCAAATAATCAGTTCTGTGGTCATCAAGAGATAAATCATTTGGCTGGACAGTGTACATCTATATATTACGTTAGTTACTGAGGTATCCCGCGAGAAAAAGAAATTCGGGAATACTAAAAAATGCACAATGAAATGGCTTTTTAAAATAACTCCAAACTGTTTCAAGGATGCAATTACTTTCCGGATAATTATTATAAAGTAAAAACGAGAAAATATTTTTCAGGATGTCATCACAAAACTTCTCGTCTCAAAACGTATTTCTCCTTCAACACAAAAGCAATTACTTCTCTCCAGCAACAGTCAATTTTATTTTGGAGTCTCGAATTTTTCTCAGTAATTGATCAAATTATGCTAAAATAACCCAAAATTGCCAAAATTCATGACTTTTCACATTTCATATATTTGTCGCGCAAAAATAAAAATAATAACGTAGGCCACTTAGTCATTTCTTTCAACTATTACTTGATAACTAAAATATATCAAATTATTCACAGAGTTTTACAAGAAAACTCGAAACTATCACATCATTCCGTCTATGCGTCTTGTATCAAACATGACAACAAATCACGTTCTCAAGTTCATTGAAAAAATCTGCCAAAACGGTCCCGGGAAAATGATAATTCTACAAGCTGAACAAGTCAGACCCTTTTGATGCACTGATAAACGCGGTCTACAGCGTCAATTTTCCCTCAGGACGAGAAGTCTGAAAACCTGCGGATGGCAGAGCCCCGCCTCCTCATTCCGTGAGCCCCTCGCGCGACCTGTTGCGCACGGGAGGAAGGAGGTGTCGCAGTTTCCTCGGAGGCGTCGCGCCGGCAATCAGCGCATTGGAGGAAAGCGCTGGCGCCACCCAGTCGATCCCAAACATCAATTACGTTTTGTAGAATACAAGATAGTGGGCCAGTCTATGACGTATGCTGTAGGTCATGCTCAAACGTTCCAGATTTCACCCGAACCGTATATTTACTAAGTCAACAAACGTGTAAACCTTTCATCGACATGTTTCAGAGGAAATATCTCCTTCTTGAGTTCGTTACTTGCACTCTACTAGAAAATAAATCAAAATGAAAAGCTCTTCCTTCATGACAAAAATGAGAATAGATTTGGATACATAGCTTTCCATTTCAGTTTCCGAGTTACCTTAGGAACACGACATTCTGAAAATCAAAAGGCTGAACCCATGAAATACCTGTAATTTCTAAATTAAAGTTGACACAAGTTGAAAGGAATAATTGAATTACATCTAGCTTATGCAGATCTGTTTTCTTTCCTTGAATTACAATATTTTTGTCGTACATTACTTAGTAAGATCCTTCTTTGTTTAAGAATAGAGTGCCTTTAAACTAATTCCTCTAAGTACTTCAACTGATTCCATATACATACAAAACAAATTATAATTTTCTCTAACTTCCTATCAGTTCTTTCATTACTACCAAAACTCTTTATTTACTTGAAGACATTAAGGTCAAAAATTTATTGAATACAATTTCAGACGAAATCACGATAAGTCCTTGAAATTTGACTCGACATTTTGAAGACAAGATCTGCAACAATGTTGAGACATCATTTAGCTTTATAACGGTCAATTACCACAGAAATAACGGCATATTCAGACCATGCATATTTGGAACAGGTTTCGCCGTCACCAGTATTATTACAAAAATACTAAATTAATTTACATAGGGAGTATGCAATAAATAATGATAAAATTAAGGAACTCTAAATTAAAATTAACATGTTATAAATTAAACAAATATTTAACTTACTCAGCCAACGAGTATCATACATTTTTTCCCCGCCGAACGCACACATTATCGTGCTCGCGAGTGAGTGCTGAGATTGAGATCACGGGGTCACTGATTGTTAGACGAGACAGGCGGAGGTTGATTAAATTGACACTGAAAAAAATTAATTTCACATCCAGCTCGTCAATTAAGCATTTAATAGTGGAAATTCTATTTAATTTTCAGAATTCGAAATCTTTAAACGTAGAAAGTTCTTTTCTTCAGATTTCAATACGAAGGGTTTTCTGGGGGGTATCGGCAAACGTATTCGTTACATAGGAACGGGAACAGAAAAGGGTTTTCCATTACTTGGGACTTAAATTTCTCGCGTGATAATGATTAAATCGTAAGAGTTCTTAAGTCTGTATTAAGGAGAAAGGCTGGATCTTTAACAAAATTTAAGAATTAAATATTTACACAATAGCGGAATACTACTATTTGTATAGGTGATGAATAGTGAAGTTTTATTATCTCTTACAAACTGGGGTATAATGGACTCATGACCTGGAATGATCTTAAGAACTCTTATTAAATAACTTATGAATTTCCCAAGTTCATCAGTTATTTAATTTAGAACTTCATTCAAAGCGTCATTCTGTAATGAAAGTTACTATGGAATGAGTCCACGAGGAAAACATTAGATAATACAATTGAGTCCAGAAATTAGCAGTTACTGAAACTGTCTATATTAAAGCCATGATTTAACATCGATAGAAACTAATCGTAAGATTCAACCAATATGCGTAAATGACACGAAAAATCGACAAAAACGGCAATATAAAAAAGTATTGAATTACAAAATGCAAATCGAAGTCACAGTAGCTCAGTGGTAGAGGTTAGATGGCCAAGGTTCAATCACCGGCTGAGTGGAAATTTTTCATCCCACCATAACATCCAGACGGGCTCCCAGGTCTACTCAACCTGCTATAAAATAAGTGCCTGGGGTCAAACCGGCCAGAGCGAGATGCTGGTCACATCTCCTCCTAATTTTGAGGTCAAGTTATTGCGGAGCTCTACCCTCCGTAAACCCCTTCCGCACCTTCGGGGCCTCTAGTGGTACAGTTTGACGTTCAAAATGGAAATCAGCAGTAGTTTGCACATTCAAATTGCAGATAAAATACGTTTTCTGTGAGAAGAAAACAGGATTTAAATGCTTTAAGTATCACTCACCCATCACTGAAAGGTTGTTTTACAAAAGCACCCACCTGTAAAAAGAAGAAACATTCAAATCAATGAAGAACATATTTTAAAATTACACAGAACTGACAGTCCAATTCCTCTGAACAGAGAATAATTTTCTAATCAAATAAAACGTTTCGCTAATCAACAATTTATTCTCTTAAATACATTCCAATCAAGTTCGCGTGATATATTTTCCTAAAAACAATTTATTTCCCAATTCATTTTTTAGGAACATTATACCTTTAAGGCACGCTGTAATAGCAGATCCAATACAAGACGAAACTAATAGAAACTTGGGGTTAAGCAGTCCAGGATAACGTCTGAGACCACTAATAATACAAGTTTATCCATACAACTTTCATAGATCGAAAAAAAATCCTTCGTTGTAGAGTTCAACATAAGATCATACTCATTCACTATTTACAATCAACAAGCTGCATTAAATTCATTTGATTTACAAATCCATATGAATAATGTAAGCTAGGTTTTAACAGCTTTAAATTTAATTTTTAGGGCGAGCAGTACCATTCGTGAAACTTTGTTTATGGGCACGTTTTATCTAAAAAAAATATGCTTGGAAATTTTCATCACGATTCATTAGGTGACGCTCAAAACAGAAAAATAAACAGATAGGACAGAATGCAACTCTCTACATACATATTTACTCACCACCAGATGTGCACACACAATTTTAAAGAGATTGGAGACATTAATAATGTTAATGAACTGTTAACATAAAGAACACCGTTTCATGTTAATTTAATTTTAACTTAGAGTCGGGAGACCAGTAAAACATATTAAGAATTATAGGTATATTCCAGCAGCTCTCGGCAACCTTGTTAAATCAAGAACACACAAAACTATTTCCAACCCACCACTTTACGTCTGGTTATTTTTATAGCATGTGAAGCTGTGACGATACATAAATGAAAAACCTCGACTCTTCTACAAATGGGTGAATTGTATTCATTGAAAATATTTTTAAATTCCTTATTTTCTCTCCAGAAAAAAGAACTTTGTATTATAATTAGCTTCCGATCTGCAACGCGTAAATATGTGCGTTTTCACAGATATTGCAAGAATAAGTTTAGAAAATCTTCCAGATTTTTTAAACGTCTTTGCTCTAATGCACGTATAAAAATCTTCAGAGAACAATAGAAGCCCAACAGACAGTTACAACAGTTATAAAAAAATAAAACATTAAACTTCCAGTATTCAGATTTAAACATTGAAGAAATTGCGTAGAAATGACTCATTTCGTTACTGTAGGCTTTCGTGAAGGCACTAACCATCCTTTCGCAATGGTAAGAGCACGATAAATTCTCAGACTAGCAAGACTATACACTTCTTCACTTACTGCTAGATCTGTAGAAAGTATTCAATATTTTTATTTTTATTATCTTTACAGCAATGTTATATAGAGCGTTAGTGACTAAATACCTTTGTTTGCATACAATAGATAAACACTTCCCTTGTGATCAAATATCGACGCAAGTAGAGACAAAAAATTATCTTGGCAGAACTTACTCTAGAGCGTGCTACGTAAAAAATGTCCATTCGAAAATTACCCCCTACTGTCTACAATGTCAACTTGTGCTACTGGGACACCTTGTAAAATTAAATTAAATCTTTTAATTTAATCGTTCATTATCCTCTTTAAAGACGCTTATCTTTCCGAAGTAGTATCTGCATACGGTGGATAGTTAGGGTTTTTTCCAGTTTTATAGTGTGTGCCACCAATATTTTAGAGCATATATTTTAGATAAATCATGTCCACAGACGAAAGAATTGAAAAAGGAAAATCAATGATAAATTAAAGTAAGGGTTTGTTGAGTTAATACTTCAAGCAGAATACCTCAAATTTTTAATAATTACAATCCTAATACTTAAAATGATTAAAAATATATTGAAATTAACAATTTTACTTAAAAAAAACTAATTGACTTAACTCACAAATAGAACAGAAAAAAACTTGTCATTTCGGGTAAAATATCAATGAAGTGTAACTAAAATTGAAACTCAATCATACAGAAAAAAAACAATCAATTTGTGAATCTTGAGCAAGAGCTCTTTCGAACGAATATCGAACTTCAAGGCCTAACAATGCCGAGGAAAAAAACGACGACAACAACAAACCTCTTGGAAAATTAAAAAAATATATAAATAAAAATAAAGCATGGCATTTGAGAACTTCAAGAACATATATCACAAAATAATATATGATAGATCGAGGCAAAATGATAGATGCCCGAAGCAAATTGGAGAACGAGGTAAAAAAAAGAAGAACTTTCCAAAATATCTAACTAATGAGAGCATTTACGATAAAAGTTAATGACACGTTATAATGCAAAAAACAACTAAAGAAGATGTGTTCCGCAAAAATATTTTAGTCCTATGTTAAAATCTATTCAATTATTTTACGAAAACGATCATCTGAAGTATATTCGGAACGGATATACATCCTGGTGATAATAGCACTTTCTTAAGTGGTGGCATGGGGTTAATCATTTGAAGTATTCAAATATTTTATTGCATTTTAGGTCTTTCTTTATGTGGGGTTTTACGGCTCATGTCGACATCAAAGGTCATTGGAGCCCGCTTTTTAGCTGTAGAGAGATTCTTTTGTTTATAAAAATGGAACGACGAATGCTTTTTTGAGCGCTGCTTTAAAGCCCACGAGAAGACGAACACAATAATAAAACACTTATTGAATTTGAACCAATAGCAGCACCAGTCACAGTACCACCAATATTGAAGCATTTTGAATGGACGACACAAGAAATAGACAAATCATCAATGCAAAGGAACACCGCACACCTGCGCGAGACAAGGTCATTATATTCCCTTTCATTATATACGGAAACGTTTAAAAAATTCGCGCTGCTATTATGCTGCTGCTGTTGTTCGTTCAAATTGTATAAATGCTTTATGTTAGTTTATTGTATTTTATTGAGCTTTAAAACAGCTTTGAAAAACTACCTAGTCGCATTCCAAAACCAGTAAAAGTATCAAGATCATTGCCGCTAAAAAACCACGAAACACTTGAATACGTCAAATGATAAGCCCCGTTTCACGACTTGAAAACTTTTCATTTTGACTTCTTAACCGTTGAATTTAAGGTGTCCAATCTCATGGAATCACTATGCCTATATTTAAATATGTGGTTTCGATTCTTTAAAGGTAAATATAAGGGGATGAAAAAAGTCAAATGAAGCAGGAAAAAAAACTTCCAAATAATCGCAGTGTTTCTGATCAGTTATTCTCCATCGGCGTTGTTAGTCAAGTGTACACAGTCACCAGTGAACACTGTCGTCAGATAACTGGCGTACTCTGCCATCGAATATTCTCGTACCGTGCAAACACTGCAATTTGTCACCAGAAACTAACACTGACATTCAAGACAGCTCTGATAGAATGTAACGCCAGTTATTTCCTTCACTGACCACGATCGCCCGCCAACAGCAGAATTTCGATAGTTTAATCGTGATGGATAATGTGGCAGAAGTTTTTACTGAAGAGATTTTTGAGTCTGTTCCTCTACGAGTCAACGGTAAATAATTGTTGATAGTTGTTAAGTTACAATGTCTGAAGAAAGTTTACATTTGTTCGTGATATTACTAAAGGTACATTATTGAGATATGTATTATTTATCGAGTATACTAATATTCACGTATATAGGACTACTGATTGGTGCAGAGGTCACAAACACGATGAACAGACATAACCTCGCTTGGCATAAAATTTATACCCCCGTGCGCGTCTGTAGTGGGCAGCGCTCATTGACGATCGCTGTCACGAACAGGCAGCGTTTACCGACTGAAGAGAGCTTCCGTCTGCGCAAGCAATGACATAAAGCTGTTGTCGTGTAACCAGTGGACAGTGCTGCCAGCCGCGTTCCCAGAACACTGACAAAGAAACACTACCCGTGCAATAGGGGGTGGTGGACGCAAATAGCAAACGCGGTAGCTGCAGATAGCAGAGCAACAGTACCACGCACCCTCAATGGCAGAACGAAAATACGCAGTGATTGGGGACGTGCAGTCTAGAAAGCAGTCTGCGAGGTTGGAAATGAGGGGTGTTTGTCATGAATGGCACTAGCAGCGGGGAATAGTAATGACAATGGGCGTCTGGGAGAGCGGAAAGGAAGCGGGTAAGAGGAGGGGAGGGAAGAGTGGGCAACGAGGGAAGGAAGGTCAGAAGGGCAGTGACATCAAGGTCTAAGAGGGTGACTTGCGCTCTGGCAGCGGGGAGAGTGCAGACGACATACGCAGCTGCACACTAGAGCGACCGGATGTAATGGAAAGGAAACTGCGAAACAAAACAAAGATTGACACAGAAACAATAACACGCGTGGAAGGAAACAGAGGGACAACCAAGGGAATGTATGAAGGGGCAGTACTGTTGTTGGCTGAGGAAAGAGATAAGTTGTTTGTTCTTGTTATTGAAGAAACCTGTTTGCTAAACGTCTGTTGAAAGAAGAATCGAAAACATACACGAGAAAAACTCCACCATGATTTGGAAAAAATATTTTGATTCAATAAAAAATCTTTTTACTGAAAAGGAGGGAAACCCATAATGCGTCAGATGGCAAAACAGAAACGTGATAATATATAACTGCGTTGTTTACTATCTAGTTACGAAGATGGGCAGAACTGCAATTAACTGCAGACGAGTGAAATCTTTTAACAGAAAAACAGGGGCAAATGCTTTCTTTCCCATAATATCAGTCAATAGGAATGACAAAAAAAAAACTCTTCATAACTGATAGCATTTATCCCGTTTCCGGACCCGCGTAGATAGTGGCCCGCACAAGGGTAGTTTTCCCTATCGGTCTGCGGGCCACACTCGTGCCTCGGTGGTCCGCCGTAGGCATATACCCACCCGGAGAGGAGGGGGACTTACCCACCACTACCCCTAGTCGCCGAGCCGAATCAATGAAAACATGCTGGCGTGCGGTGGCGGGCTTGCGCGCGACCCTGGCCTACTTGCGGAAGCGGGAACGCAATGCAGCCCTTCCAACGGGTGCCTTCATTACCCACATTTTTCACCAAGTTTGCAAGTATACACGATCAATAACCAAGAACGACAGTGCTACGCCACAATATTTTAGCCTCTCGAAGCATTCTCTACCCAAGATCTTTTGTATTCTCAAAATCACCAGGAGGTAGATGATTTTTTTCTTCGATTTTTAGAATTAATAGTATTCGATTCCTTAATTGATTAACGCGATAGTTCTGGCTCAAAGGAATGTGAAGCGCTGAAGCGCCCTTAATAAAACATGAGGGTACCAACGGAGCGTGCCTTTACATCTTTGTTTACAATTGGGTTATTACGCAACCATGTTCCAGTAATTCTTTAGCTAAATGGTTAGTCACCATCAGTCTGCGAGTAATAACGGTAACAAATACGATATAATAGTAAACCAGTTTATTTCCATGAGTAAATATTCACCTGTCCAATTCACACACATTACGAGCGCCGACAGCGAACGTTAGCAAATAAAGTAGCGTGTTAGCAAATGAAATCAGATTTTGCAGGCAAATGGCATCCTGTAGAGCGCACAAAGCGAGCAACTAACCGAAAATCTCGACTCCATCGACCTTTCATGGAGCGGAAAGAAGTGGAAATATGAGGCAGTAGAGTAAACGACGTTAAACAAGATAAAAGAGAGATTTAAGAAAATAAATACGATGGCTTGTAGAAACAGTGAAATAATAGAAAAAAGCAGGAACGTATCAGCAGTGTTTAAAGGGAACAATAGTGTACGCATTTCAGAAAAATGGTAATTAAGGGAGATGATTAATGCTCGGATACATGGGCGAAGTACACAGACAAAGAAGAGAAAAAGACACATAAAATAAAAAATTAATATAATTATAGTCTTTGGTAAGAAAAGAAAAATTGTAGCACCATACTGAGTAATCAACAAAAACGCTATTGCAGTGGTGTCAAGAGAAGAAGCAGCTGAGCGAAGTTGCGATCCTCCGAGTGCCCAGATTACTGTTTCTGTTATCAGATAGCAGGAAGGGGTTCACGAATTCTCTGCGACTGCGCGTTTCACCGGCTTCTGCACGTTTCTGGCAGCAATTTCTGAATACAAAGCTATATATTTCAGTTTTGATGAGATGCAAAATCGGTAAATAGAACACAGAATTAAAATAGGTAAACAAAAATCAAAATACACAATAAAATTGTATAATTTTAAAGAACAATTTTTCGTGGAATACTTGATAACGCCGTTTGATATTACTGTTCTTCATTACCAAATATTTCACACACAGTAAAACATATGGCACTATCTCCACGTTCATCACAAAGAAACTTAGAGGCTCACTCACTCTGAAATTTCCCCTAGACCCAACAAAATCTTCTGTCCCGCCGTGACAGCATACAGACCCAACTGGCTGCAGCCCGCCTTCAAAGGCGTTGATGCTATGCTCCGCTTGCCCGAAAGTGTTTACTTTGACATCCCTGCTCCACTGTTTTAACTTCAGCCCATTTCATCCCACACATAAATTTTGCCAGATAATTCACAAGCATGCTAACTATTCCTTGAATGAATTTGAAATTTTATAAAATAGTACTTTTTCAGAAATAGAAATTAACATTTTGATTTTCAATACAACAATTTCCTTCCTCTTAATCAGTCAGGCTATGTTATAGACAAGATCCTGAAATTAGTTGTAAATTAAAAGATCTCCCAGCAATCCCTACATTAATTAGGGGATCTATCAGAACTAAGTTTTATGTAGAGCCATTTTCGAGCGTTTTGATTTATTGTGCACTGGTGACGTGAATTTGTTACATTACTGGTGATCTCAGTCTACGAGACAGTCATTTTTATTTTTTTTTTAGTTTTTCATTCGACCTACAACAACAAAAATTAACAAAGACGATTTGACAGTACGAGAAAAATACAATATTACAATAATATAGTAGTATGTTTAAAGAATATAATAATAAGAACAAATTTGAGAGAAAACATTACCTTTTCTGGAAAGGAAATTTTTTTTGACTTGACAAAAGGAAAAAAGAAGAGTTTTCCCAGAATCTACTAGTGATTTCATAGTTTCGTTTCCTATTTTTGAGTTCAGGTTATTAGTATAAGATAAAAAAATATTTATTCTATGTATAAGATTACGCGAGACTGTTCAGAAGCCGGATAACGTTAGATCTGTTTATTGACAAACGATGTGACAATGCGCCACATCGCTCATAAACACTATTGCATTTGGGTCTTCAAAGAAACTTTGCATACGCACAGTCTTCTCGTAGTTGGAAGTCCCTATCTTGGAGCTGATGAACCACCAGCATATTATACGGATGGACGTTTAAATCCAAACGCAACATTTTTGTCATTCACTCACGGTTTACCTGTAGACTGTGTGCAATTTGACATGGAATCGATGTGGTCTCCTTACAAAACAATGGTGATTTTTTCTCGTGTCTTGGCTTTCTTGTCAGGACCTGGCGACTTCTCCTTAACACTGTTCCTGTTGTTCTGAAAGCTGTATCCCATCGAATGATTGTATTGCGACTTGGAGCTCCGCAACGATTGACTCAGCATTCCCAACAAAAGTATCGTATGCGAACACGTAATGTTCTTATCATACACTGTTCCATTGCTACAGGGTTAGAGATCAATATTACTAAAAATTGTTCCATTGCTATTGAAACGGAAGTCATGTCACAAGTAATTGAGCTATGCTCCCTCTGCCTCTTACAACTGACAGCAGTATAATAGCCAATCTAAATACGTCCCTTTCTCGTAGGTCACCCCGAATAAAACTTTATCATTTAAACAAATATTGCTCGAAAAACTTGAAGAAAAAATTAAAGATGAAGTGTCAGATTTTCCGAGACTTCGCCTTGGAGTTGTATTTTTACATTTTATTTTCTAAGACGTATATTTTTACATTCATTCATTAATATCATAAGTTTTGTCAGTAAAAAGCGGAAAAGTAACTCAAGAAGCATGAGCTCAAAACGCACTGAGATAAAATAAATCAATGCTACTTTGATGGGAAAGCCGAGGCAATCTAAAACTTTCTTATATTCTTCCTTTATATTTTTTTATATACTACGATAAACGACCCCACTCACCTCTCCGGCTCATCTCAAACATTGCTAGATCAAATTATAGTCAACAATGGAATCTCGTAACTCTCTGAAGTTTTTATCGCCGGATACAGTGATCACCTTGCTCAAGTATTGACTATTAACAATAAACTAAAACCACTTAAAATCCTTTACAAATTTACAAAAGAGTTTAATGACATAAATAAATCCATATTTATAAATTATTTGCGTGAAGAAACATGGAAAGATGTTTACAATTGCCAAAACACCGATGACAAATTCAATGTATTTATCTCAATATTCCTAAAACAATACTACTCTAGCTTTCCCATAAAACGCAAGTTAATTAACACAAATCCATACATTAGATGGATCACCCAAGGGATAAGGATTTCTTCAACAAAAAAAACGCCGTTTATATTATCTTTCAAAACGCTATAACCAACCACCCGAATTCCATAATTATTTTCGTAAATATAAGACTATTCTTCGAAAAGTAGTCTATGCAGCTAAAGTAATGGAAAACGACAGGCATATACTAAAATCGGACAACCGGATGAAAGCAATGTGGAATATTGTTAGAAATTACACGTCAACTTCTGAAAATCGCGAAGAAAATGTTTCTTTACTAAACGATGGCAAAATCGTAACAAATCCTCAGGACATCGCAAATTTGTTTAATTCTCACTTCTCAGAAGTTGGTAAAATAACGAACTCAATATATCCAAATCAATGTCCTCCAATTATATCCACCCACGTACCCAATTCTATGTTCACTTCCGAAACTAACGCCAGTGAAGTCATGAGAATCATCAGCTCATTAAAAAACAAATTTTCAACAGGCGTAGATGATATACCTGAGTTTATTGTTAAATTTTCGTCCCATGCTATATTAAATCCACTCATAAATATTTTTAATAGTTCTTTATCGGAAGGGGTGTTTCCTAAAATATTTAAGAGAGCTAAAGTGAAACCTTTACACAAGAAAGGAAACAAACTTAATATTGGAAATTACCGACCAATATCTCTACTACCCACTTTCTCAAAAATCCTAGAAAAATTGTTCTATAAGCGTCTTCTAGATTTTTTATCAAAATATAACATTCTCTCTGACGATCAACACGGTTTTAGGAAATCCTTTTCCACTACAAGCGCCATATTTTCCTTCTTAAACGATGTTACCACATCTCTAGACCGTGGAGAAAATCCTCAGGGTGTTTTTCTTGACTTATCCAAAGCATTCGATGTCATCGATCACGGAATTCTCCTTTCCAAATTGCATTCTTTAGGCATTCGTGGACTTCCACATCAATGGCTAACTTCTTATTTAAAAGATAGATATCAACAGGTAGAAATATCCTATACTAAAAATAAAATACTTGAGCGTTGTCTTTCAGAAACAAAGCCACTTACTTGCGGAGTACCCCAAGGATCAATTCTCGGCCCTATACTCTTTTTATTGTATGTGAACGACATGTCATCATCCACATCAGATTGCAAAATGGTTCTTTTTGCTGATGACACTAATTTACTATGTAAACACGCCAATGCTCAAAAAGTTTTGTCTAACCTTTCGACTTGGTTCCATGCAAATTGTCTCATTGTAAACACGGACAAAACAGTGTCTATGTCATTTCACAATAGTAATACAAAATCTTTACCCCACGTTTCTCTTTCTTTAAACGGAACCCAATTAAAAACTGTTACGAATACAAAATTCTTAGGTCTCCATATTCAAGACAACCTCAAATGGAATAGTCACGTTGTCAATCTTAATTCCCAATTAAGCAAATTGTGTTACGCGTTCCGAG
>NNCF01127555.1:2317368-2433653 GCA_002313205.1 Laupala kohalensis | reverse complement strand
AAATTACAAACATATTGACATTATATATGTATTATAACTCGCAGCTAACTTTTTATCTTATCTAGGAACTTTTGCTGAAATTTTTGAATCCGCCTCTGCCTTAGGGCCCTTGATCGGAATTGATGGGATGGTCCCTTGCTTGCTTCCGGAGAGTAAATTAGTTTATTATCCTCCAAGTGGTCATACGCAGTCTGTACTGTTTTTTGACAATAAATTTATTATTATACTTCACATCTCTTTTTGAGAAGCATCATGTTACAGTTCTAACATTTACGAATTGTCTTGTCTTCATGGTACCACCAGTACAGCTCGGTAGGACGATTAAAATATTAAAGGGGTAAAATAAAAACAAGTAAGGACTTAAAGTACACAAAAAAGCAAGAAGTCCGGAAATGTCTCTAGGAATTCATAGAATTTATAAATTTATAATGAATTTGAGCGTTGTAAATATTTTGCTACTTGTGAAAACGGAGAGAGAGCATGTTTTGTGGCACGAGTTATTTTCCGCCTATAATTATTTCCTGTACAAGTTATTGTAAATACATATATTGTTTCGAATTTAGAAAAAAAGCACATCCATCAGATAGAGTTTATTTACAAATTCACCTGTCAATCTCACTCTTCCTGTAGTGATCATAAGGTAAAGTGGAAGAGAATCCTGAAGTCCCTACACTGCGACTGTCCCACCGTAACAGCAATGTCGCCGCCTCTCTGAATTGTACGTAAGCCTTGTAATAGGTCACTTCCGCTGTGGAGGTAATGGGTGCCCAAGGGCTCGCCATCCCCATCTTCGTCTCCACTGCACACAGCGGGGACTACTGGTCAGGAAAAACGAACAAATGTGTCTAGCAGTGTATCTTTCCTTTCATTTCCCTTAATTCTCTGTTCGTCTATGTCCCACGAAAGGTTAAGTATTGATGGTTCCCCATCCGTTTTTGGGTGGCAGATGCGCCACTTCGTTCACGCGAATATACGGTGGAATCTCGGGATAACTGCTACGTCCATTTGACAATTCGATGACCAAATTAAACCGAGAAAGGTAAATATTTATAGATACGGAGTTCGCTGTAATAAGTTCCATGATGAAAAGACAATTGTTGTGGTGAACATCGACTAAATAAAAATAATAGTTACATTAAATGTAACTAAAAAAGATAACTCTGAAGTCAAATAAGAACAGTAATGCTTTTGATATCATGTTCGCGAGAAGTTCAGTTAAAGGCACTGATCATGATGTTATAATATCCTTAACATGACTAGTTTCCAGAATAAAGAATACACGGAAGTACGAGACAAACGTGAAAAGAAACGAAGTATAAACGTTTCATAATGAAAATAAATTTACAAGTTGAAATAATTAGGTTCAATAAAGTAATGAAATGGAATTAATCAACAGTACGGAATCAATGTGGACTGTAATTTGCCGTACAATGCGCTAAAATTATTTCAAAATAGCGCGACAAGGATAAGATGGGAAATAATTTATATATTAAACTATTAGTCAGTCAAAATAGAATGCTAAGTTCTGTCCGAATTTCCACAACTCACGAATCCATCTCCAAGTCGGAATTTGTACGACTCGGAAAAGTAAGTCTTTTATCATTTGCGGTTACTTTTCATGTAATGGTACATCATGATTGCATTTATCAAAACTCTTTCTCGATATTAGGTACAAATATTTTACCACAGTTTTAACTTTTAAAGTTATAATTCGACAATACGAAGTTTTTTTACTGCCTTAACCAAATAGTTGCTTTATTGAGTAAAAAGAAGACTACAAATCTGAAATTTTTCATGAAATGTGCGTTGTTTTGAATCTGATACACTTCCAATATTTTTTAGCTTTTGATTACGTCTTTAAAATTTCGTAAATGGTAACAGCCGTATTAAAATACTACAAAAATACATCGTACCTTAAATTTTGATTGAGTGGTACGCCTATACATAGAAAAAATCCTTGATGAAAGGCAAATATTCTCTATATCAGTTATACATTATACCATGAGCAGTTTCGCCAGCTTTGTTGGCTTCATCAGTTGAACAAAGAAATGGTACAAAACAACAATGTAAAAATATGTATATACAACCCGTATGTCTGAGATGCATATAAAATGTACAACATCATGACCCGTCAGAGATTTTTTTTCTTTTTTTTTTTGAGGGAGAGGGTAGTGATCAAAACAACTGTTTCATCTTTGGATGTGTGTTTAAAGAAACAGAACTTTACACGTTGCTTTTACCATTAGCATGCATGGATACTCCTATTTTTTTGTTTACCATTCACTATATCACGTGCTTTTCATTCAAAACGGTCGTTCTCCCTTGTAACTGTGCTTTTTTTCCTTTCACATGGTAAGTCAACTCGTTCTTTTTATCTGTATACGAGAGTTCGTTCGAAAAGGTACTGAGAGAACCATACGCTACGTAAGGACAGTCTCGTTTATGACATTTCCGGCAACGCACGAATAAAACTATTACAGGACATATGCGGGTCACACAAAAGTCAATTCAGAATACAAGACACAATTATCAAACACAGGACATCTGACAATCCAAGGTTACTCTCAACTGGTTTTATCGTGGCACTAACCTACTTTTTAATTTATTTATTTTACCTCATTTTAACGCCAACGGTGAACCCATTTTACTATTACCTTACAAACTTAAAGCACAAAACCCTTTAAAATGTCTACGGAAATAAATAGAAAACATACAAGTAGAGAAGCGAGCTCAATAAGTAAATAGTACCAATACGGCACTTTTCATACAGAGCTGTTTCATTTTTTTTAATACCCTTTGTCACTGAGCAAACTTTTGTTAGGTACGTACAACTCAGCCAGTTGTTCCTTTGTATATTGTAAAAAGCATAATGAGCAATACAAAAACTATTATTTTTAAGTCTGCTATGATTTTAACAGAGGAAATTACGAAAAATAAAGATTTTTATTGGATACAACCAAATTTTTATATTACAGACAATGTAGATATGAACGCTGTATTTAGAGTTATTATACATGAAATATTAAAAATTAACAGTTCAGACACAAATATGTTTGGTTAGTATGTGTTCAAACACGATAATTTATCAATAATCTGTGTGTGTATGTGACTTTGATATCTAATAAGGAGTGAATGCGTGTAAAGAAAAGGTGAAAAGCACCGTGAGACTGATTTCTATTATCTTTAAGAGCGTGAATATGTTCTAATTGTAACAGAAAATCTGCGATCTGTCGTACCTAAGTTTTGTTTCACATCGTATCTCAAAAAAAATAAAATATGAATTTTAAAAAGAAATGGAGAGTTAGTTAAAAATTCTTCAAAATCGATCGGAAAAAGTGTTTTCGGCGTATTTTTTTAAAAATCAAATTATTTTATAAATACCTCCCCAAACCATATATTTAATATCTGCTATGCACCAGAGCAAAACACTTACAGCAGGAATGGGGTACGCGTTACCGTGGTAAGAGTATCAGCGAACCTTCGGGAGGGTTCTTTTTACTCTCCATAAATTATTCTGCGCAAGCAATGGAAGCGGCGGATATACTTCGAATATTCAATAGACATTTATGATAAGAGGATAAATTTTGCGGAAAATTTAAAAACTTACGGAGAAGGAAGTTTTTTTACTTCTTTTTAAAAATTATCGTCTGCAAAGAAGCTTTCAAGTTAATTAAATGAGTGTTAAAGCAGACCATATTAGATACGGACAGACAAGACTTTAGGACGGAGAATTGAACTAATGATTACGAAATTTTTAGTCCTCTGCCTGGGAGATCGTGACAAAGTATTGTCAGCCCTTTAAGATTCCTACTTAGAGATGATCTGAAGGGGATCGTGGTTATACCAATATTTAACAAGTGATTTGACGTTGATCACTTTTGTCCCACTTTGGTGACATCTACAACTTCCTTCGTCCGAAGCCTCAGCCGTCTTGGATACAATTACAAGACTTTACCCTTCAAATTAAGTGGAAACCACAATTAAAGATATGAATTCACTCCTCTTATTTTTTTTCGGTACCATCATAATTAAACGGTTTCGTCAAGTGAATCAACACGCAGACAATTTTAAACCTGCCCAGAAGTGTTTTAACATAAAACATTTTCACATTAATCATTTGTCATAATCATTGGTCGTTGGTTCTTGGTCTATTGGTTGATAGCGTGTAAAAGAATGATGGGTATGATAGAAGTCAAAATAAAGATGTAACATGAGATACTAAATCTTTATACTACCTCAAATGAAATAAACAAAAAAAAAAACAGAAAAAAATCTCTGTGCTTTGTTTCAAGTAGGTCTTCTCTAAACCTAACCGTAATTCTTGAATAGTTTATCTACATTAACACTTAAACACGACCCCTAAAAATGTTCATCAAAATTTCCAAATCTTTTGAACAAGTGAATATTGTATAACATTTTCGCATCTTTATAATATGATTTAATGAAACAGCAAATAACATTGAAATATCAATCAATGAAAAAAATCCTTGACAGCAGTATATTTATTTTTTGGAGGCGCAGTCCTTAAATTATTATTATTTTTATTTTTTTCAGAAACGCCACATTGCTTAGAATATGCCCCACAATACGTTTTCATCTACTATAATATTCAACATTCTATGAATGATAAATGCAGGAAAAGAGGTTTATATACTTACGGACAAAAACAAAAGAAAAAGCGGTATTGTGAAAGTTTTGTTTTCTCTCAAATATCAAGTTGAATAATATCTCAAATTTTGTAACGCATTATTAACTCCTTTTACAGTTATCGAGGAAACAGAATCTCTTAAACAGGAAAGTTTTTGGGAATGACACTTCTCTATCCAATCCATTACGATCTTCACTTAACTAGAATGAAAAAATCAGGACCTTGTAATGCATTCCTAATCAAAGTAATGGTTAACAGCGAAAAAAATTCGTTTAGTACAATCCAAGCGAAATGGGCGATGAAAGAGGAAAAAGAAGGTGCTGTACGCAGTTTCTCTTTCGAACGAAAAAACGCGATTGAAAATTTATTTATTTATCGTACGGCGTGATTCGTAACGAATGGTTGACTCAAGGCCACTTTTCCGAAGTTAGACTGCCCGTCCCACGATGCGTCCTATCTCATTCATTTCCTTCAGCTTCCACTTCTGAGGAAAGTGGCAGTGACGAAGAATGAATTAATAATATAGCAGTTCTTAAAGATGTAGAGTAAGAAAATAATGGATTCAAAATAATCGCGTCGCATACTACGCCAAGATTTAGAATAATGAGATCAGACAAAATAGTGCAATCAGCTAAAAACACGAAAGGATTAACAGAAAATCTATTGTAATGTGTCCTGCTGAAAAGAAAGTTCCTCTTCAATTTTCAGAAATGTCGGTGGAAAAAGCAATATTTGTGTTTAATGTATTCAACTTCTTCTGGTGTTTTCTGGACTCCACAGAAAACACGCGAGATTATACAAAACACTGGAATGAGGGAACAGTACCAAATGGAAAAAAATACAGGATATTATGTGTCACACAACATAAAGAAATAAATGAAATTATTTTCAATGATATCCTAATTCAATTTTCGTTAGTAGCGAAATAAAACGATACTTCAGCCAATACATATTCTTAATACTTTAAGGCCCTGGTTAAAGATGTAAGATTAAGAAATGTTACGTTACTCATTGGCAGACTAATATTTATATACATCGGATGACCTGTAGACTTACTGAGAATTCAGAGAGGGATGGGGTGTGATTAAAAAAAGGGTATCTTAGCAGCTCAATAAGGATGGCAATATATTTTTTATGTGAGAGCAGGGGATCACATCCCGGAGATATCATCGGGTTTTCACCCAAAACACGATCTACAGGACGTTCACTCTGCCTTCACTTCAGTGAGAAGGTAGCCCTTCCAAAAGACCAAAACCAACATGCAGCTGGTCACTTCACCTCTCTCCTTGTACTGAGGTCTAGAAGTCGCTGAGCCGACGAACGCCTAAGACTCTTCGAGGCCTATTGCGGGTTTGTTTATTTATTTACGTGCTTCGACCCGATCAGGTTCAAGAGATACCGGAAAGGTCACATGCGAGCTCGTTGGGGTGCATCAAGTTCTACACAGACATTTATATCCGGAAGATGACGGGAACCCTATTGGAAAACCTCACTGTAACATCACACCTCAAGCCCTGATGCGATGTTAGTATTTCTTTGGTAGAAGCGGGATCCACATAAATACTACAATCCCTATGGTAGTTTTCTTCGCTGCCACCAGCCCAGTTTCCCAGGCAATCAAACACACGTGTAATAACAATAAATAATGATTTAATACAAATTAACTAGAAATCTGAATTTACAACAGAGACAAACTCCCAAAATCATTAATACATCTAATAATCTGTTATTGCACAAGTAATGCTGTCGGAAAGCATTAATTACACTTGGTTAAATTTAGTTGAAGAAAACTAAATAGTCAAAACCCTCAGGTTATCTAAACCTTCCAAATTATGAGTTGTTTTCCCCAACAACTAACTGATACAAGTTACGACCCATCGCAACTAGTAATGATTTCATTAAGACTACCGCAGCAGCCTAACGAACATCTGGCCTCCAAGACCTAATCTAGACCCGTCACTTCTCAGTGCAGGCGAACTCTCCTCCCACGTAAGAGTCCCTGAGGAGCTTCACTCCTCTCAATATATACAGTACAAGAAGTCACGTGATCAGCAAATAACCACGCCTTCGCCACCACCGTGCAAACACTCCTTTTGGGTCACCCCTTTGACTTCTAGGAACGCAGGGACTGCGCCGTAGAGGACGAACTGCCATGGGCGTCACCTCGACGCCCGCAAGCACCCTTTCTCAAGGTATCTCATTTTTCTTCACTCACATCCGTCTTAAAATTCTGCTTTTCTGAGGTACACCGAAATTCCAGTGGGTCAACGTCGCAAGCCGCATTCCCCGAATACACTTGTACCTTCCACAAAAGTGAAAGGTGTTCGTTCAAACAATACCTCAATAACTGAAGAGGCTTAGGGTGGGTCCCCAGTTCGTCGCACTTCCGTCTTAGCGCCGACCGGCCACTTATTGAAAGTATCTTAACAGCATCCGGCTTAGAAAATGCAAAGAAATATTAATATTTCACAAATTGATGGAATGTCCTGGCGCCGACGTTACACTCACCCACCCAGTGAAAATTGTACAAGTTTCGCGCTTGTATGGTATGGTATGTAATTGTATTAATTGTATCAGAATCCTCGTCTACGGAGATTCTGATACGGGGAAAATCTTCCGACTTTGGCACAGGGACTACCAAAGCGATTTCGTGTCGCCTTAGATTTGACCGATTTCGACTTAACACATTGCAGCACTTACAGCCCAGGAAAATTAAGCAAAAAAAAGGCCTTACCCTAAAAAAATGACCTAAAGCTGGAATCTTTTTTAATCGATAGTAAAAACATTCTAGAACATACTAAAATTCTTGCACTTTCCTCCCGGTCTTCCCTCTTTTTGGGGAGTGGAATTTTTAGAATCTCGGAGTTACAGGGTTATACTTGTACTACTCTAGCTCGAAACTATGGGGCCAAATGAATGAGGACTCAAGTGGAATATAACATTCTAAAAATTGCAATGAATAGTTTTACATAGCACGTCCGGTAACTAGGGCGCGACATGCAGACTGAGACGCGAGAAATTCAATAGAAATTCGAGATCTCGCCCACGCCATTTAATATTGACGAGCTAAATAGATACCTGTGGGGTTCTATTAGGCAGATAATATTGAAACACACTTTTAACATTGTATTCAAGTAAATTTTTTTCATATATATGCCAAACTTTGTATTTTTTGGCGAAATTTTTGAACGCGGTGCACGCGTTCATATACCGCTGTTTATGGCGCAGAGACGTACGTTGGTGACTTAACACGCCCCATTGTTAAAATAAAGAAAATTAATAGCAATCAATGCGCATTACTTGATTAAACTAAAAAAATAAAATTTTAATAGAAGGAAAATCTAAATATGATGAGACAGAAAATCAAATGAAACGCGGATGTTGAATGTGCGAAATAAATCCTAACAATTGTAGCATTTACTTATGTGCGTAAGCTATGGACTTTTATCACGAAGAGTTGTGTCCCACTCGTAAATATTTCTATGATCGAGAAATGGAATACATCAGTGTTTCGAGGTTGTTCCAATGAGTCCAAAACCCGCTGAATGTCACGAAGCCTACCTTTACCAAGGACGACGTACAAAGAACCCGTGTTAGTCAACCGGTCAGAGGACCCCTCGGAAATCATATGTTCGTTTTCACTCCGTTTTTCACTCTACGTTAACTTGGATACTTCCCTACGATGACGATATGACGGCAAAAGATATGACGAAATGAAGATCGTCATTCGAAGTCCGTTCCTGTCTTTCCATATCATTGAGGAGGTTGCTGGCTACGCATTGACAGTCTATGCGAGAATATGGAGGAACTGATCATGGGGTGTTATATGTAAATAATCCCTTACGGATAGTACGACCAGTAACCGCAGCGCAAGAGATTTGGTGGGTTTAATTAGTGTCTCGCAGATGAGGAATGATAATCTATTTTCTAGCTTTCCTACATCTAGCCGTTTTTCTGTTCATTTGCAATGCAGGTACGTGCGCCTACGTTTTAGTTTTAGTGTGTTGGTTGGTATTACTTTCAATTTTGTGGTATATACACGACTTTTAAAACATTATGAAAATGTATTCCCATTTTACACTATATGTTTTGCACTGAAACACATTTACGTAAGTGTTGTATTAAACAAAATATTTTTTCTGAAGAGGATTGTTTTAAAAATATCATAATGAATAGCGTGCATGACTTGCTGAGTTATAAAATACTCAAAAATATCCTAGTTTTTTACTTCAGCGTCCGATTAATCATGTTACGTCGAAAGAAAATGGGAGACGGGACCGGGATTCGAACCCGGGACCTTGAGCTCTACGCGCTCATGCGCCTACCAACTGCGCCATCCCTTTTCTCCTCTCGGGCCCGTCTACCATTCTCATTCAACTTGTGAACCCAAAGACCTCTGAGGTGGTCTCGTAGAGACTAGATTCCTCATCTGAGGCGACTCCCTTAGGGAGTACTTAATTTGTGTAGTATTTTCCATTTCTGGTTCACAAAAGTTGAATATTTTCACAATGGGGCGTGTTTAGAAACCAGCCTACGTCTCAGCGCCATACACCACGGTAATCGGATGCGTTCACCGTGTTCAAAAGTTTCGCCCAAAAAAACAACAAAGTTTANATATACATGAATACAACGTTAAAAGTGTGTTTCAATAATATTATAACCCCACAGGTATCTATTTAGCTCGCCAATATTAAACGGTGTGTGCGCGATCTCGAATTTCTATTGAATTTCTGGCGCCTCAGAGTGCATGTCGTGCCCTTGGTACTGGACGTGCTATGTAAAACTATCCATTACAATCTTTGATATTTCCTCTTTTATCTGAGTCCTCATTCACTAGAATTGGCCCTATAGTTTCGACGCTCGAGTCGTACAAGTATAACCCTGTAACTCCGAGGTCCTAAAAATTCAACCCCCCACCAAAAAAAGAGAGAGAGAGAAACCCGGGGAGGAAAATGCGAGAATTTTAGTATGTTGTTTGAAAGGTTTTTACTATCGATTAAAAAAGATTCCAGCGTTAGTTTTTTTTTCAGGGTAAAACATTATTATTCCTGGGTTATTAATATGCTTCGAACCTGTATTCTCACGATCAGACATCTAGTATCATTTCTTTTGTTCAACAATGGATTATAATGTTTCTTGCTAACAGCTGATGTTTTCGTGTACTTTCAGGACATGATGAAGAAACTGTGAAGTCGAGATATTAACTCGTTTGGCGAAAATAATTTGTTGTATGATCAATTTAGAAATAAAATAATAATAATAATAATCGGTTATACAGGCGGAGAACCTTATCGACATGCGTCACGAATTAACAACCTTAGCTTTGAATGTAGACGGGAATAAATAAGAAAAGTACTTACGATATTCAATTCCCTAAGGAAATGTTCAAGTTAATCTAGAAGTTAGATCTGCATATTTTCCCAACCATTCTCCTTAGTATTCGGAAAGTTTAAATGGTCTCTCTTCAGAGACCTCAAAACATAATGTCCCACCGTAAAGGGAAATATACACCTGCAAAATATACGCACCAGGAAATATGTAAACTTACTACATCCCCAATTCGTATTCCATGTCCCCAATTAGAATTTCATCGAAATACTATAATTTAAATATGCAAATTTTGAATTCATGCGATTCCTAACTTTTGCAGAAAAGAAATGTAGAATCCTCAAAAGTACAAACAAAAGTGATTTATTGTGGTCAATTATTAGTTGTTTGTAAATAAATTACACAGTAACATAAAAAGTTTCGGAGTATCTCGACAAGGTGAGTTTGTTCAGAAATGTGAGATACCGTGAACTGTAAATATATATTTAAGAGTATATATATCTCACAAGTTTTCAAAAGCAAAGCAATAACGCTATGTGACGCTACAAGAGTTGGAGAAAATTGGTAAAGTACAGTAATTAAATTTAACACACCAATCACAAGAGCAGAAATTCCGAGAGACATCTCAAAAACGATAACAATTTGATAACAACAATTATCAACTATTCAATTACGACTTTTTTGCATTTTTACACGAACTATTATTTTCTCGTTCTTCGAGTTATGTGACTTCCAAATCAATTCATTACCTCTGGGAACATATTTATGATCGTACGACTAATTAACATTCTCAAGAGAACCTCCGTTTATTTCCCTCTCTTTTGTCCAGTCATCCAAACATTAATGGAAAAATCCTCCAAGTAACTTCCATTTTCAGCTAAACCTCACATTCCAACGGACCGGCATACCGGCATGCTCGATTAAGTTCGCTGCACCAGTAGTGAAAGAGCTGAACTGTAGTAAAGCGAAACCCAAGGGCAAGGGAACAGCTCATCATTGATCGGCGGCCCTGGAACGACCAGGAGGCTAGAGCCAGGACTGTGCCCCACTCGCGGCTGTCCACAGCCTCGCGCCAGTAAATCGATTCCCGCTCCATGATGTTTTCGAGAACAATGACGCGACGGAGGTTCACCGCAACACTAGTTGATGTTGACAAAGTTAAACCCAGGGGAGTAGGCGACACAAAAAAATTGGGAACTCTTCCAAGGATGAATGATTGACCACGCAAGTATTGGACTACCAAGAATATTCATTTTATAAAACTAGTGGACCCACGCTTGGAGGGAAGGCTGGTAAAATGCCCTAGTGAAAATGACAACGGGTCAGGGCTCAAACCAAGTGCCTGCTCTGACAGTAGGGACGCTATCCTTTGCGCTATTTTTCCCAAGCTAAAGATATATTGATTTTTTCCTAGATGCATACCCGCGTAAGTGTTCGAGTGAATTTTGAGATTTTGCAACGACCATTCTTTCTTTAATCTCCATTCATATCCGAATACAGTCTATATCATGTTCACTTCTCGGGCTGCACCAACATTCAAACAATTCTATTCCATCCCAAATTACCGCTTTAAAATCGGAATATCCAAAAATCCTACATCATAGTGAGTCTCTACAATACGGAAGTAACATCTTAAATTTTCCAGTTTCTATCTGTAAGTTTTCTCTCTTCGTTGATGAAACAGTCAGGACAAAGATTCCATTTTTGTTTATAAGCATATATCAACGGAGAGCATGCGTAATATAAAAATTTGTGACGAAGTAGAATATTCTATAGTCATATCTGGGTTTTAAGTTACCACTCCGCCGAATTTCAAAAATTAGTTCAGTAATGTAGACCAGTCGGCGCAAACGGTCAAGAGCACTTTCACATTTGTGAATTAGTAAAGGCAAAGATTGCACGTAGAATTCAGAGAAGAAACACTAACAAAAATTAAAGTGCACATGACATAAATATATTAAAATTGTGTATAGAACACACTGCTACCGATAAAGACACTCATATTTAATAGAAGCTCACAAATAATTCTGGGTCTCAATGACCGCCAGTAAAAGCTGTAGCAACGCAACATCACATAATTCGTGTCTTCTTTAAAATTTTAGATAAACTTCAAGCTTGGCACACCACAAATAAAAACGTAACTTTATTTTTCTTCTTTCAACATTTTTTGTTTCAAATAAGCGAAAGCTAATTATTACGATATCATCTATTAAGAATAGAATATGATTCGCGTTATAGACAAACTTCCATGAAGTCAGAGTATTTAACCTCACATTAAATTCTAAAAGAAGCACTCAAGATTCATCGCTTTCATTAGATTTTAGAAATCCGTTGAGTTTAAGAACCCCCTAATATGAGACATTTACTTAACAATAACTTAAATCTCTGGGAACTCTTCTCAAAGGAACAATTTGATAATGGTGATCGCCACTCACATCCCTTCCATATACTAAAACTCACCACTTTCTCAAAGACCCGGAATTCCCACACTACGAAAGCTCATCGGACGCGAGCACCGCTTCGTCAGTCCACATCGTAAAATTTGCTGACGCAGAGACGCGCACGAGATACATGAAAGGCCGCGAGTTTTTGTCGGGTAAGGGAAAATGGAGCAAAATATGAAAGACGGAGGAACTAACAAAGGTTTAAAACGAGACTCGACTAATGAGGATGAAATCGATATCCTTAGAACCCACTCCAAAGGAACGTGACGTGCAACTAAAGATTGTATACCACACTGGGAATTTGATACACCTGAGACTAGATCACTACTCGCCTTCCATACCCTGAAAACACCTTATATCTAAGTTTTTCTATTATTTTATCTTTTTCATTGGAGCACTCCTCCTTACATAAGTTATGACGCTAAGTTTACGGTGCTTAGAACACGTACCAGAGAATCTGAACAACTCGCATGAGCTATGCAGGCTGCATAACTAGTCGATTACGAGAGAAAATTGAGCTACATCAAGCGTAGACCGCAATATTAAATAACCCAATTACTCGATTATAAAGTTCCGTCGGATTACCGCCGAATTTTAACGGTAGAAATCATATCCATCCTACATCACGCGTTGCGTCTTCCTCGAATCGCAGGCAGCCACCATTATAACTAGAAGGGCAGAGCTCGCGTTGTAAATCATAGAGGTTGTATTCACGATCCCAATCCCTAGTGCACGATCCTTCTCCAGGCCATTCTGAACTAGACGGGAATTAAGAGCACCTGCACGATAATGCGGTCGCATGCCCTGAAATCAGGTCAAATTTTCCGTTTCCGCCCTCCATCTATCGGCGCCCCAGTTGCAGGAAGTGTCCGACGAGCGGTGAGGGAATCAAGGACCAGTTCTGCGGCGGCGACGCCGCCGAAGGCGGGTATTACGAACACGCCACGAGAGTCGGAAATCCGCCATAAGGGATTCGCATTCGAAGTTTCCAAGAAAGCGCTTGGAGTTACTCCAGAACAATTTCTCCGCACTCCAACACGTCACCCGAGCGGGGAACTGAGCCGACCAGGACCCTTCGTCGCAGCGGAGGTGGTTGTTGACGGTAATGGAATGAGGGACGGCAAGCAAAGGCAGCAGAGAACAAACGACAACGCAAGCCAACTATACAGAAGGGTGGTACAGAGGGGAGGGGGAGGAAATGCAGAAGGGTTACGTGAAAAGAGATGCTAGGGAGCGCTGTACGTCGTTGTTGGCTACGAGGAGCACACGTGGCTCTAACGTAAGTAAAAGACGAGGGTTGGAATGTAGTGCGCCTATGCACAGAAGGAGGGAGCAGAGAAGGAGCCCAACAAACAGGCAGTCGAAAACAACTCGGAGCATTGAACACGGGAGGAGATAAAGTGAGGGACGAGAGCTGGAGGCGGAAGCGGTGGTTGGCAGCAGCGGCCGCCGCGATCATCATGTGTTTCTCTGAAGAGCGAAGGCTGCAGGCGCCGATGCACCAATTAAACCTCGACAGCCGCTCTTCGGTGAGGCAAGGAGTGAGACGAGACTAGGGAAGACGAGAACAATAATACGGGAACAAAGTGCTATACGCTTGGGCCAAGTTGAAGCCCACTCTGCTAGACCTAGATGTGTCAAGGAGTATGGAACAGCTGCGTAATTAAATCATGATCCAACTGTTAATAACTACCCTATTGAAGAAACTGCACACATTAGTGGAGGTAGAACGGCATCGAATAGATAATTTTTGATAGGATACACACTTCAGAATTGTTTCTGATAATTAAATCAAGTAATATTTCTTAGATTGCTCTCGCGAATAAGGCGATCGGACAAGTGTACCCAAATATAAAACGAACTTAATTTGTGCAATATTGTATTATCAACGAGAATTAACTAAGAAAAGGGGAATTAGTGTACTCTGTGTACAATAATCACATTTCTTTTCCAAAACGGAGCCGCGCTCTACATTGCCACAGAAGAGTGTTATTAAATTAAATTACTTCATTCTGCATAAGGCTCCCATATGTCATCGAAAATATGTCAATGTATGGAATAATTGATTTCCCAACGCAGACCGGTTCATCACAGAACGTCCACAATCAGTATAACCGGGGTAAGAAAAAAACATCCTTCCAATCCAATCTCTGGCCCAAAGTACACTTCACTATTAGCCTAGAGATGGAATGAAATGTCTGAACACACTACGCCACATTTCAAATGTCCATTCGAAAACACATTGAAAATGAACAATACCCATTCTTCAAAAGGTGTTAAATTGTTTACGCTAGATTACGAATTCACATATTTCACCCCTCTTGTCAAAATAAACGATCGAATGTACAACACCCAAGTTATTGGTAAAATATATTTTAGACCATAATAATCGTTTTAAAAAATTCGGAACATGCAGATATAAAACTGTGCCCACGTAAAACACGGACGATCATTTACTCGACAACCTGAGCGATATCACACGATTAACCTTATTTCTACTGTCACGGGACAAAACATGAGCCTAGTTTTGAATACAAAAATCCCGTAATTCGTAATTGACCGAAAACTCACACTAATTTTTTTCTTCATATCCAAGTTTCGTTTATACCCATACACATAACTCAAAATTAAAATGACGCGGATGAAGGAAAGCAAAATGAGTGCGTAACTTGGGTCATCGGTAGAAATATATACAGTATCAAAAATAATAGCATAACAAAATGTTTCTCGTATCAACTTGCTGTGCGGTCAAAGTCCTCCGGAGGTCACATCTCGAATTGCGAATCCTGAGTGGCCGGACCGCAACCTCGCCAAACGCCCCAACTTGACAACACTGCCCCCCACTCCCCGTTGTCAATCGGTGGCAGTAACTGGCGCGGGTGGTGGTTGGGAGCGGGGAAGCAGTGGAAGCGTGATCCACCTGGATCCGCCCCGCAACCCGCGAGATACTCGCTGCGCAGAGGGAAGGCGCGAATCGGAAGATGCATTTTCTAACGCATTGCATGCAACTGGAAGCGCTAACGAAAAAATGGAGGACGGAAGAGATTCAGGACAATGGATCGCACAGTAAACCATCATCGTACTAACGCACTAACGAGCTGAAAAATTAGTTTTATGCAGCTAAAATTAAAGTCCTTCCGCGCTCATGTTACCTTCAACTTGAGGTAGTATGAATGTGCCAGGCAATAGCAGTCAAACGTGTAACTGTGTAAATGAAACTTCCAATAATGTTATCTATTCGGTGTATATAAAAAGTAGTCATAAGGACAATAATTTATAGATTGTAGTGTATTAAAAACTGTGAATTATGAACTACAGCATTTCAATTGAAATGGTATTTCTCCCCGGAGGCTGAATTGAGACAAACAGTATGAAGGGTGATACCATTTATCTAAGCGACGCCGAAAACTCTGAACTCGTTACTGATATCTCTCATTTTCGATCATTTTTATACGTCATACTTTTTTTTTGGTAGGGCTTTAGGGCTCGTCAACGGCAAAAATCCCTTCCCAGTCATACCTTTCCCAGAGGTGTTGGAATGTATGGGGCTGTCCATGGATTTAAGAATGATCGAAAATGTCACTAATAATCTCAGCGATCACAAAACTTTTAATCTTCACACTCATATAAGTAACTTTCAATTATTTTTACAAGTGAACCCATTTCCATCCCCTGTCCAGGGATAGGGACTGAATATAGCCTTATACGATATCAGAAGGTTACGATCAACTCAGCAAAGCCGAAAACTGTAAACTTGTCATTGATATCTATCATTTTCAGTAATTTATACATACCTCCTCTTACCTAGGGGCGTAAGGGGTGTGTATGGGCTGATTTTGGACTTTGGGGTTTTAGATAATGTCACTAATAATTTCAACAGTCCTCAAAACTACGATTTCAATACTAATATGTCATTTTCGATTATTTTCACATTTCATCTCCTAAAAAAGGGAGTATGTTCCCTCTTAATAGGTGATCATGGACTTAAGCGGCATTGAGTGTGTGACTCTTTTCTTCTGTGACCGCAAAACGGATGTATTCAACACCAAAAACGGACGATTTTTGATCATTTTTACCTGCCACCCGTACCCCTGAGATGCCAGGGGTTTAATATCTCCAATTTGGATTACGAAGCATCGGGGACGTCCTTATCCATCTCAATTGCACCGATAACGATGGTTTCACATCTAATATAGGATTTTCCTATTATATTTACATGTCTTTCCCACCCTCTCCCTAGTGGTTCAAGGGATGTCTTACCCCCATAATGCTTGTCGTCAGATAACCAGTCATCTGAGTATCAAGTTTGTTGGAAATCTCCACAGTTATGGACGATAACCCCATTTCACCCCCATAATCATCCAACCCCATTTCACCCCCTTAGGGGTGGATTTTCGTAAAATCCTTTCCTAGCGGATTTCTCCTCGTTATAATGATAATTCGTGCCTAATTTCAAGTTTGTAGTCTTCATAGTTCCTGAGATTTCGTGAATAGTCAGTCAGTGGTGTATATATAACTACATACATAAAGAATCTTTTTGTATAGTTTTTCAAAATTAATTTATCGTAAACATAAAATATTATAGTTATTTTACTTCCTTACAACATACGTCGTAAACACATTTCTGCATTCAAAGCTAACTCGTATTTCGAACTAATTGAAGGAACGAAAATGTGTCAGGAAAGTACATTGCATGGAACAAATTATTTTCTGAATGAAGTGTTCTAACGAATTGTTCATATTTCACACGTGTGGAGTATTCAAACAAAATATATCCAAATCAATGTTTCCGAATTGTTTGTCACTAAAATAGAGAAGTGTTTCGTTTTTTCACTTTCATTTTTGGCAAAAAAGTCTTGAATCAAAATACATATGTGTATAAAATACACGGTCACAAAAAGTTAACTCAAATGTGTTGTATCTTTCCAATACTTTTGACTTCTCGTTGTAAGACCTGGACATTCACAACTTGAATTTAATTCGACCAATCTATTAAGTTTCGTAAAAGTCGTTTGAAAATACATCATAACATAATTCTCTTTCTTAATGTTCCCCAACTATTCTACAAGGTCACAGGTTTTCAGAGATGGCTCACGTCAATTCAATTTTATATCCCCGTGTGTAACTCACAACATTTGTTTCCTCACTTAGGTACTAGATAGTATTGGGGACGTGAAAATTTTCAATCGCTTCCATTTTGACAAAAATACCTGGTTTGCGGTTCACTGATATCCAGAATGTGCTCTTTAAATTTCCGTCTGAGCGAAACAATTCAAATTGAATACGTGAATTACTTTTATGTTTCGTACACAGAGTTGAATCTGTTTCTTGTTAATGTACGTGCTCTAGAATTTGTATTACTTAAATCGAAGAAGTGCTTTATACAAAAGATGAAAGTAAATTCTTGAAAACTTCTCAACGGCTAATTATTTCCTTTTCTCTAATTTGGTGTAGAGAAAATATTAGTAAAATGAAATCTCTTTGATGCAGTACCGAAGAGGTCTCCAAATTTTTTAGCTTGAGGTTGGAATTAAAAAATCTTTGTTGACAAACGGGCTGACAACATTTTTTAGATAAGTAAATACACATTAAAAATGTATTAGATAGGCATACCAAACTACCACTATTTTATTACCAACTAAACGGTTAACTCCCAGAAATTGATATCTTAAACGTATATTAAACAAACATTTGAAAATGTAATAAATTTACTTATTAAAGAATTTAAGAGTGAACACAAAAAACCTTCATTTATCCAGATATTTTAACGCGTCATTCTTTGATATTCTAGTGTTGTTGAGAAGTGTGAAGTTGCTTTCGGCAAACAATATCAGTCCACCTTTGATCGAACGTTGATACCTTCCACCAGAATAAGTTCATGTGCACAGACAATCCGGAGTCCCGCTGCGGGGCCGGACAAATCGCCCTTGAGGGCAAGACTTGATGCGCGGGCCGTAGTTTGGAGACCCCTGTTCTACCATATCAGATACTGTTTCAAGATTCTAGAAAACCCAACTGCTGAAACCTGATGCATTACTCAGAACAAGGATTGGCTCAATCTAAGTCATTCAAAAATTAGACCTATCGAGAACTCAACGAATAATTATGACTTTTGCAAGTTCTTCAGATATTCGATCTCCATCCTCGATTTTCTCTCACTAGGCGCTGACAGAGCAGAAAAGAACTCGATGGCAGGAAAGTGAGGTCAGTAATCTAGGGTGGTTTGAGGTCCGGAATTTACTTGTCTTGATCCTAAATTAATCTGTAGAGGATGGAGGAAACAATTCAAACCCGCGCAGAATTAAGAAGTTGAAAAAAATACCGTGAGAATCCTTCCTACCTCAATTTCCATATTGTTACCTCCCGTATCCTAGATAGAAGGAGAGTTATGCTTGTTTTATACACTGCGACATAGAAGCGTATCCAGGAATTGTCTTTGGAGCGGGTCCGTACGATGCAAATGATGATACAGGTCTAACACAAGCCCATTAAGAAAAAATACCCCAAAAATCTCTCAAGGAAGAAAATCTAAAATTGTAAAAAAAAAAAAAACATTACATAAGTACGATGTATCCAATAAGGGAAATCGCGCTGATAAATGGGCAATAGAACAGAATGTAAAATTTAAGAAAAATCACCTGTCGAAATATTTGAAAGTTTTTTTTTGCTTTATGTAATGGATGATTTTTCACAAACTTTACTCTACACTTGAACTAAAAAAAGACGCCAAATGTACTTTTACTGTAGATGAGCTGGAAATGTTTCCCGGAATCCTCCTTTTTTTCAGACTATAAAGCTTACCACAAGTTTCTCATAATAAAGTTCAATTGAATATTTGGCGTCCCTCTCGTAGCAAATGTCATGTCTAGAAATCGCTTAACATTATTGAAAGCGTAAACTCTTTTTTTAAGCACTTTCTGTGAAATATGTGTCATTAGCAAAAACTCCGCAATGTAAATTTTCATATTTTAAAGAGAGTATAATTCTAATTCACAATACACCACAATTTACCACTGTCATAAACAAGGACAGCATTTATTTTCAACAAATATTAACATTATTGCGTAATATTTTTATAATTATTGATTGTTGATTCCTAAAGAGCCCCAACGCCATAGCAATTAAAGTGTTATCATTTATTTCATAAGTTGGTAAACAAATGGGAAAATGACCTCAACGATCACCAACAAGGTTGGAGACTTTTGGGAAAGGTGAGAGCAAGGTAGGTTGCAGGTCGAAGTATAATTAAGTGCTCCAATGAAAAGGATCGGCAATGATGAAGAAATATAACGTAACTCGTGAAGATGCCCAACGATTCCCAAAGAGACCGAGTTTGCGATGAAAATATTGGAAGCAGTAGTAACGTGTTGAATATTATAAGAAAACATAAAATAATTAAATAGTATATTTTAAAAATTATACAAAGGAAAAATGAAAATAATTGAGAAGGATTTGACCAAATCTGAAAAACTAAATTTATCTCGAAAATCTCGAAGAAACATTAACAAAACAAACAGGGAAAAATCAGAAAAAATGCTATAATTGTTGCGAATATGTGCAGCGCATAACAGCATTTTGGAGCGACTCTGAGCTAAATGCACCCTTTACCAGGGCCATTCCAGACCCTGAGCGGACGCAAACCCCGGAAGCCGCGTCTGCTGAGAACCGGTTCCTGCCACGCGCCTGCAGCCCGACTCGCAGCGCAGTTGCCGAAGACCGCGCGTCGCCAGCCACTTCTCAAGATTCCATTCCATGTCCTAATTCTTACGAAGTGATGCATACAAAGGAGAACAACCGAATATCGTAATGTGTCTTTAGATTTCAAACTCCAATTCGGGCTACCCACTTACATATAATTACTTTCAAACACTCGACTCTTCATTCGCGTATTCAACAAATGTCGATGAAGAGAGCTTTCATTTCTACTCTGAGGATAATGAAGTCCTTAGAGCATGCAGTAATTTATTCGACGATCCGAGCAAAGGGTAATAGCCGTAAGCTTCGCTACGAACAATAGTAGATTCACATTCGCCACCGAGATTGCGACTCTTCGCTTTCGTCCGCGAATGGTAGTACAGTGTTATATCGAAATTCACAGCGTAGAGTTGAAGATGAAATTGAGATTCACCTCTTGGGGAAATCCGTCCCCGTCCTTCGACACGAAAAATGAAACGTTTAGGTTTCGGCCATGATTTCTCGTACTAAATATATTGTCTCGATAAGAGTGATTTAGCCACTAAAGATGACGTAGTGTACAATACTAAATACTGCGTTTGTAACACTCTTAGTATGGTCGAAGCAAACTTGTATCTCAAAGAAATATTTAAAATGATCGAAAATATAACTTACATTAAAGCGTGACAAAACAATGGAAAAGACTGTGGAACAAACAAATATAACCTAGTTAGATGTACTTTCATACATACGGGTCATATTTTAAAATACTACAATTTAAATATTAAAAAAACAAACATGTTTCCTATGGAACCATCAAGCTTATGGCACCAAGAATATAGTGATATTAAATTAAACTTCACACAAACAGTTGCAATTCAGTCAATTCACCATGCATTGCAATAAACCATTATTTATTTCAATAGGATCCCATTCTCACCCCATCTTGACATTTGGTACGTATGTTTTACAAAGGTTCTTAAATACAATATATTTAAAAAAAATTAAAAATTCCGATTTTAACATGAAAATAATATTTTTAAAGTATAAAAAAATGCTTCCACATTATAAAGTTGCACATTATATTAAAGCTTCTAAAAATCTAAAGAAAATGTTTCACATTTCAACTCTCGACGTCAAATAGTTTTGAAGGTAAAGAGACGTCATAAATTATGAAGACATTTCATAATGCGTCGGAAATAACGCAAAAGTCCCAAGTTTGAAGATTATAAACTGAAGAGCGGAAGGTCAGAAAAATCTAAAATTTTGTATTTTCATAAAAACCAATAGTACCACCAATAAACCAAAATTTTTTAAATTCTGAGACTTGAAGGTCCAATTTTGGCCGATTTCACGTGGAATGACCTGTACGTCGAAAATATTGCTCAACTCCAGTTTTAAAAAACAGTCCGTTAAAACTCATGAATCACAAGACACAAATATAGTATCAAAACAAAAACTTACTTACTAAATTGTAATTTGTTGCTAAAGTTATGCACAAAAGATATATTATTTTTTTAAATTGAGTACGGTGAAAATCGTTTGTAGCTAACCTTTAGTTTCATACAGAAGAAAAATAAATAAATAAATGTAAGTAGTCAAGATTAACCCGAACGTGAAAGTGCACAACCGATAGCAGCACTTCGCATTCTAAGAAAACATACCTCATGCACCAGACTAAAAAAATGACGTATAAAAACTAATACTATGTAGTCCATTATCCATATACATTCTCTAAAAAGGTTTCCGCCTCTGCGCATCATTGCATTTTATTACAAATCAAACTCCCTCCAGACTCATTCATGTCAATAGAATTATGGATAGAGAATCGGAGCTTAAAAGATTTTTTTTTTCAATTACGCTGCTGGAATGTTTATTGTTCGTGAAAATACCCCGGGTTACGCTAGTACTTTATTGGATTCCCAAAATCTCGTTTGCAGAGTTAAAGAATTTTACGTTCTGTACGTGTAGGAGGGTGACATTTTGTGCGCACTGTGCGAACGTTATCTGAAGAATGCTTGGAAACAGTAACGGTGTTACCATCTAGTACCCATCGTAAGTGAAATGCGCGTGACTCCAAGTAATATGAAAACGCGCGGTCGTATCTCTTATACGAATCACAAAAAGCAAATGAACTTCGTTTGGAGGAGGATGAACGAATAAATGTTTCTATCCTGGTATCTATCAAACATTCACTTGTTGGTTTGATTTTTTCTTTTATTTCTTTGGCATCCTAAACTTTAGAATAATACTTTTAATTAAAAGGAAACGGAGTATCACCCTCCAGGTTTTGTAGCACAGGCCAGCGATTCACGTAATTTATAATTATTTGTAATTATGTATGAAAAAAATTAACACATCATTATCCTCATCTATTAGACAACTATTTCAGAAAGGGCTAACATTGAAATAACTAATGAAATGTAATATTTTAATTGAAAAAGTTGTAGTACCAATATAAAAAAATACAAAAGTATTGCATTACATTTTCTTTCATCTCGTGTATCAGGAGAAAGCACGTAGGACCAATTGAAAGGTAACTTACGTAAACCAACCAAAGTGGGGAAACTATCTTTTAAGCAATTAACCGCCATCGATTTCAAGAAATGTAAGTTTCGAAAATTTTGTTTCATGTAAAATAAATATTAGAAAGTCAAAGAAATAACGGGATTAATGTAATTCTTCAAAAAAATGTATAAGTTGACAACTTGAATCTAATAATTAACTTTACTCACTTTCCCAAGTTTCAGAAAAAATGTTCAAATAAAATCAATCAAAATAAGCAAGACAAAATTACATTATTTAGCACCACAGAAAATTATGATCATTTGGGCCAGGAAAAAACTCTCATAGAACTCAATTTCCATACGAATTAAATATTTACCGTGTAATATAAATTCTAATAAAATGTCCCAAAATTTCTAGTAAAAATATCGCCAATACAATGATATATAGCAATCTCTTCGTAAAATATCACAGTAGAGATGCGGTGCTGTCTTCCACAGTGAAGCGGGATAAAAACAAGACGCTCTTAACGCAAGTATATGGCTGTTTCTCTCGAGATCTAAGAAAGCATATGGGGACTGCAGCCAATACTCTTCCCTGCCTACTCCTTTATTTTCCGGAAACAACCAGTCGCATGTCTAAACATTTTTCCAACACAAGATCTGCGAAGCACCTGAGACCAAAGTATTCAGCAAAAATTTATACAGACGAACAAAACAAAACACAACTCTTAAGTAACACCCGAAAAGAAAATTCAACTAAATAATCTTCGTTAGTATATTGATGAAGTTATATTTCCGAATCAGAAAATAGTACGAAAGTGCATAAGTCACACATCCTTCTTGTCATTTTCCTGTACTCCGAAGATTTAGAACCTTATTCTGAAACCAATTTTCAACTTATAGAAACGGGATTTAAATTTAAACGTCTTCTAAGACCTTCTAATACGAACTTTTTAAATAACGATAGTTCGATTTCAATAACGGTTTAGCAACAACGGTAGTTCAACAAATGAGCAAATAGTTATATTCCTCTGGTACTCCTTATTTTCAAACGCGTTTTTAATTGGATTAGAATTTTTTTGAGACGTGAAATCGACATTTTTCTAAGGCATTAGAATATCGATAACTTTGGAAGGAATTAACTTGCATTTAATCGTATTTATTACGTTTCAACTATATTAGATGAATTTTTTCTTAGTTCTTTTCCGGCAGGTAGGTGGGTGGAGTTAGTTCATAAATGGTTATACACACCTTTATACTTAAAGAAGATTTATCTCCAAAGAAACCAAAGTGGATTGATAAGAAAAGGGAAGAGCTGACACAAAGCAAATAATAAGAAAGAAGCGAAAGGGGAAGGAGTCATAAGAAAGTGAAAATGAAAAATTATTGAAACAAATGCCCGATCTAGACACGAGATGTCAGACACGAGACCCCGATAAATATTTCGAAAATATGGAAGACACACATCTAGAGGGAGTAATATACATTGAGCCAACCACAAGAAGTGTTGTGTTGGGTATGTTCTTACTCGTGAGCATAGAGGGAAACAATTGTTAACGACACTTTTCATGTGTTTGTAGTGTCAATAAGGAGGAATGGGAGGTAAATCGAAAAACACTGAAAAGACTCATAACTAAATTCGTTCTTGCTGATGCACATTTTCTTTGAAAACAAAATCACCTCACCTTCTCCTGTTAGTGAAAATAAGGTTGTAAAAAAGTTCCAACGCTTTCTCACAAAGTAACATTCGAGGAAGAATTGCCTTTTTTCTCCTTGTTCTTATACGTTTTGGTGTGATATATTTGTACATGAAGTTAAACATGATTATACTAAGTCTTAATACATCGTTGATCCAATGCTTATGCAGTAAAATAAAAAGTAAAATGTGTAAAATCAAAATTAAATTTCTGGGTTTTAGGACGTTCTGATAAACAATGAAACAATCAGTGTTTTACAACTTTCGTATCGAAATACATAAGTAAAACTGAGAACACAAGTAAAACAATTTTACAAGAAATAGACAAGTAAAACAGTTTTCTTTTTTTTTTTGTGTGTGTGTGTGTGTGGGGCTTTAGGGCTCGTCAACGGCAGGGTCATTAGAATCCTTCTGAAGTGTAAACACGCTATTTGGAGGGTCAATGTACAATTAAATGTTTCCACAACCACTTTGGCATATGTTCATACTGTCACTCATTTCATACTTTACGTTAGGAGAGAGTTCGTTGCTTACATTTACCGCGTTCCTCAGGAGCAGTTGTAAAAACGCGGGGTAATTGTAAACAGACGAATAAGTGTGGGAAATTTCATTCTTGGAATCTTCATTACAAGAGATTTATGAAGTAGGAGGGTAACCCATTATATTATTGTGCTTAAAAATACTCTTTTTTCCTATAAAGACATTGAAATTGAGACTTGAAACATTCATAACTTGTTTACAATTACCCCGTCTAACCCTAATTGAAGGATAATGTCGACCTTATTGTCCGAAAGGAGGTTCATGGGTCTTCACAGCACCTGCATCCTACGTTAAAGGAACAAAAATGTTTTTGTAACAGTGGTCATACTACATGTTCCGAATCATAATACTTCGTTAATTAGACTACGCCAACTCCATTAATTCGAACATGAGTTCTCAACACAAAATTCCCGAACATTAAATTTTGGACCCCGCGCGATGCAACATAGCGTAGCAGGAGAGTCTTCACTTTCAGATCGGTCGCATATTGGTTGACTGATTGACACGTGTTGCTGAGTACAGTGGTCGTTAAATTATGGATACCCGAGTTAGAGCTTGAACGGGAAACGATTCAATGACCCTCATGGAACCTATTTACACCAAATTTTAAATAATTGTATTCTGTGAACTGAAGTACAACGTTCCATCATTGCTTGCTGAATTTGTTTTATAGGAAGAACAAAAAAATAATGTTTCTCGACTTTTCTCGGGACATCTCGTTTTTTGGAAATTTATATTACCTTGATTGGGATGAAATTTTAACATTAAGTTGAAAAAAGTCTTGCAAATACATATTTTACATTAAAAAAATTTATTGATCGAAAAACATGTTTTACAAAGTTATGAAGAACGGTTTTCTCAGTTATAGATGGTCATAAACGTCAAAATTGGTCTCTTTAGATAACTCTCAGCCCAGATAGTCAAGACACTTCATTCACACACGGAAAATGATATCAAGTTGTTTTTTTTTTTGGGGGGGGGCTTTAGGGCTCGTCAACAGCGAGGTCATTAGAGCATCAAGTTTTTATTAATGATGACGCGGAAGAAAAGTATCCAACGCTTATAATTACAGTATCCAGCAATAAGTTATATAATGTGTACATAGATATTCAATGATAAGGGCAAAATATGTATAATACATTCAATAAATTATCAGTAGATTGTTAACAGCTTATAATCATATGTCACGAGGCTACATAAAATTACACATTTTTATTTGTAAACGAAGGATTTTTGTTTGTTCCACATTCTTTTGACTCACTGACATTCAACTGTCATCGGCAATTTGTCAGTGAAAATATGTTAGAAATGAATATGTTTTCCGAAGTCACAATATGGAAGATATTGTAATAGAATGTACATCTAGAACTTTTAATGAAAATAGTTATGTTTAGAAAACCAGCGAACATAATGGGCTAGGTGCAGAAGCTCAGAGGGCCGCCAAATTTTAAAGTAGAACGCTTCAAATACAACAAGGAAGTAAAAACAAATACACGATCTTAATAGCTTTTATGCAAATTGATTGCGGCATCAAATTAATTTGTTACTGCGGCACTTAACATTAACCCAGTAAATATTAAGAATTGTAATCGTAAACAATTAAAACCAAAACAAAATTTTCATAGAAACATTTGTGTTGGTCACTGAAAGAAAATAAGTTATCTCCACTACCCCTTCTTATTGCTAGCCTCTCTCCAACAAATTAAATTAGTCGTTTGCAATTGGACTTTCCGCATATCTTCCAACATGTTTTTATGCTAAATTGTACATGTCCAAAGCGCAGGAAGTTCCTGCAGATAACCAGCGAAGAAAATAGCCCGTGATAAATTTAAGTTTATTATTTTAAATATTTATTAAAAAACAGTCACTCTCTTCCCTGGGCCTCATCAAATTGGAAGGATGATGATGAAGAAAAAGAAAAAAGTGATGATCCTCTTTGTACTACGTATACATAAGTAAAAATGTATTTTTGTAGAAGAAAATTCATTGCTCTTCAGCTTCATGTTTTGCTAATAATATGCCAGAGATATTGAACTAAAAAACTAAAACGTTTTCATCGAAATTACGTTAATTACTTCAATAAAAAAACCACTTAGTTTGATGGTGAAAGCCAATTTTCCAATCTACGGCGAATTTAGACAGAGCAGTAGACTAAGCTGCGAATGACCTTCACACGGGCCCGCAACTCGAGCAACGGAACCCGAGAACCCGTTCTCCAAGACAACTGACTCTCTGTGGCCGCAGCGAACAAGCTACTCCAGCGGCCACTGCGCACACTGAACGCTATATGAAATGATTCTGTACTTCCTTCACTTCCAAAGCAAAGGTATCAATGAGTCAATAAAAATATTTAAATTGAAAAATATAATGGTTCATTTTCAATAACATCTTGTTGTGCCGGAGAAATAATTACAAATTGTACCAACGAAATTTCGCTCACATCAACCTCTTTATATCATTAAATACGTTTGCATATCAACATTCAGAGCAAACGCGGGGAGGTGCGGGGAAGCGACAACGAATATTCAAGTAGTACGAGCGTGCAAGGAGCAAGTCAGGCTTACATAACTCTTTATGAAACTTTCAATAATTTTATCTAATATGTTTATATTCAAAATAAGTATCAGAACAGTAATATAAGAATTATGGCGTATTAAAAAATGCGAATCATCAATTATACCGTTTTTGGAAACTATTTGAAAGAAGAAGAAAAGTCTGCAGTTCGACTAAAGTTCTCTAGTTTAGCAACTGTTTTCGTCAGTTAACTTTCTTAATCATCCGGAAAGACAAGGTAAAATTTATACCGTTCTTTTTTATATTAAATTTGTGACACGAAGGTTAGTTTTTATATCGATTCTATTAGAAATTATATGGGGATGTATTTAAACAACGTCCGTTTAGACGCTTTATCCATAAAAGAGGGCACAACTTCAAGATGGAGTTATTCAAATATTAGCCCCGCAAGGTCCCGACTTGATTTGGTAAGTTCATAGTTAATAGTTTGTTTCACATAAAAAACCAGGGCGTACGAAAACACTCGCCAGGTCGCACAGAAACCGGACACACAGAAACCGTGCATTTACGTTCAGGTTAGACCAATTTATTAATCAACACCCTCACCACTTATTAGACGTATATTTAACATATTTGTAATGTAAAATACTTGACGATTTCTGTGCATGGATGACAAGAATGTACACAAAACATTATTTTAAAAATAATAAAACAACCGATTAATCTGACGCCGAAGATAAGCAATACTGATCGAAAAAAGAACTGACTATTTATTTTACAACAAGAGAATATTGCATTCAAATATTTTACATTTCATAAGGCGAATAAAACAATTTTCAAGAAATCATTTCAAGATTTAGTGCACAACTCATTTCATTAACATCTGACACTAAGCAAATATAATGTTTAAATGTGTTAATCTGAAAACTGAACGGCTAGTCATTCCAACAAAAGAATGGGGTTTTATTAACAATGCATTTCAATGATAACGCTTTAGTCTAATTCCACATCTCCATTTACTGAGCTCATTATACAGCTCTAACCCTATGAATACACAGCGCATGGATAACATTCAGGGTAAATTAGTAAGGAGAAGTCATTAGTGAAAACGAATGGAGATGCAATTAGCAATGAATTTTATTATAAATGTATCATGTAAGGTGGGAAAGAGCTACAGGGAATGGCTTTTATTATTGGTCAGCCGAGGACCGAACTCGAACATATTTGAATATAAAATGTTACCGTATATGCACTGGTCACTGTAAATGGATGAGACGAGTTGCATTTCTAAACTTGTTATGCAATCAGAATATTTGCTTGTAAAATGAGGAATTGATTGTATCATGTATAACACCAGACAAAATCACGAAACGATAAGGTAATACACGTGTTCTGCATACATATTTAATCTAAATAGCACATGTATATGAAAAATGTAGAAACAAACAGGTCTTTGCTGAACTATAGCAGGTCCTAAAATGTCGTTCGTCTTGTGAATGATTTCGTTGCGAGAGTTTTTTCACTCGAAGATATTAGCCAAGATTTAAAGCGAGTGCTTCCCAACAAGTAAACACTCCAAGCGTGAATCAAATGCGGCAATTTCAAAATGTATCTAAATTATTCAAGACATCGAAATAGGTCATCTATACACTGATTCGATGCTTCGCGGTAAGTCATGTATTTAGAGTAGCATAAACATTAAGGGATACCTTCAAACGAAATGTCTTTTTTGAAATAGAAAATAAAAAGTATTTCTTTGTGTTGTCGTGGCAAGGTTTTATTGCGTCAGAGTGAAGTAACTCTATGAAGATGAATGTTTGTATGTTAGGGCGTTACTGTGTTTTCGTATTCGTCCGCTATGCAAATCTATATAGTTAGATATTTACCAAACATGGTGAAATTGTCTAAAACAGCCTAAAGAGACACGAGACTGAGTTTGGGCGTCTTCAAGGAACGGGATGGGCGTATGGAGAGACTGTTTGTATTGATATACCTATTCTATATCTACATAATTTTATTCGACTGGTGGTAGGAAAATTTACCATTACAAGATTATTAGTTTTTCGTAGTGATCAACTACTTATAAATTCATATAGTTATGGTTTATTCTGTGAGATTTCTCCTGATTTTATTCATCAATTGATATTCTATTAATCAAATTTCATTTATTATGCGAAATAACCACGAAAGATACCAATTCAAATTACGCAGCGCCACTGAGTAACAACAGCTAGTATATTTATGGTGAATTTTACGCAACTAGTATTGTAAGCAACTTTTTACTGTGAATCCTGAGTTGTTACACCAATTACCATGTTATCCACGCTTGGGTTAAATCAAGTAGACTGAACGCTGCGAACCAACCATGTCCAGCTTCCCATGAACCATAAAATCATTCGAAAAAATCCCCTCCACCCAACTTATTAAGACGATAGGAAATACTCGGGTTTTCCTTGTGATTCAAATGAGTGAAAAAATTGTGTCCAAGGAATTCGATAAATTTTTATTTAACATCTTTGTATTTACCATGATAAATTAACACAGTAAGTGCTTCCCCTCAATCCCTTCACAGAGAGAAACGCACTTTTCGAACGGGGATTGTGCTTTGTATAATGCTCACTAAAAATCTTCAACAAATTACTTACTTTTGCCTTCTCTTAGATTCAACAAGAACATAATCCCAACCCTAAGGTCCCGTTACGTGTCATTACAAACGCGAATAAATACAATTTAGGAGCTAATAATCATAGTAAATTGTATCGTTAACATAGGTCACGGACGAATTACTTCACCATTTATTGTCTGCGCTCACCATCACGGAACGATGCCTCACAAGACGTTCCTCCAGTTCCACTTCGTAAGAAGCAATACTAACGGTCGTCGCGCCACTGAGAAAGGGCGAAGAAATTGTGGCATTTGCCACGGTCCGTGCACTTCGAGTCGGCGATTCTTAAAGGGTTTATAGCACAGGATTTTTATGATAGTGAATCTCACATAACTAATTTTTACGTGGCACTTGTATCACAGAGGTATTGATTTATGACGAGAATTCAGAATTATTTACATTTTCTGTTTCCTTTATGATTATTATCGCTATATTTTATATATAATAGATGATTAATTAAGATCTCCTTATATCCCGTCATATTTAACCAGTTGCCAAATTACGGTATTATTACAAAGATTATTTTGTGGACCTGGGAAATATCGTTATCTTACTATTTAAATATTTACCATTTTTTATACTTTGTTTTAAAATACGTATTGAATTCGAATTGTTGTAAGTTCCTAGTCTGTCAAAGGTCAGCAGAAGATGGCTAATTAAATTTGAAGAGAAGGGTCATTTGACGTAAATGGTGGGAGCGGGAGAAAAAATATTGAAACGATGTCAATGGAATATGTGGCCGTAGCATAGCTGGAGGGGATGAGGAGTGCTGTGGAATCGTATAGTGCACGGGGATTTAACCTGGACCTAACGCAGTTTCCATTACGAGTTGCGGCCAAAGTCATGTACGTAATTCGACGACTACGGCGCCATCAATTAATGAAATTTTAGTTAGACAAATTCCCAAGACTTCACGAATGTTCAGGTCAAATTATGGTTCACTCTGACCAACGGTTCTTTTTCTAAACAATTTGAAAGAGTGGTTTCAACTATAAACTCTGTTTGTGTCACTAACTGTTTTCACCATACAGTGGGTCCACTGATTGGTATTTGGTTCTTATGATATGACACATACTTTAAGGAAACTTTTGCGTAGACCTACTACTTTACGCCAAATGTTATTATTATCATTATAATCATCATCAATTTTGATAATGTTGAGCACAATTCGGTAATGACATACGAAAGAAGAATATATGGCTTTTCAAAATCAAGCGGGTGCGCAAAATACGTGAATGCGCCATATCACAGTATTCCCAACAGTATGTTTACCACTCACCAAATTTATACCCAGGAATTACATACCATTTATAGCACAAGAATGAAGTTTTGAAATGATTGTGTTACCCTACATCCGAATGGAGAGAATGAAATTTAATAGAGTTTCTCTCCACCGAATCAGAAAAGCTAGAATAAAACTAGGGTGTGTTCGTAATCTTAGATCCTCCTTGCTTTATCTAATTTACTTGTAATGGAGAAAGTCACAGCAAACAAAAGAGGAAGGGAACAGAAATTCTAAAGATAAGCTCTTTGCAGCCAGCTTGAATTCGTTCCGCAACTATTTACTTTTCATAAGCCCTGTAATTTGTGCGGATTAGTTTGCTTTGGAGGTCTGTCTCCATTTCAACTACAAACCAAAATTGCTGTGAAGAAATGCGAACGTTCGTAATCCCAGCAAATATAGGTACGTAGAAGAAATACGTTCGTATAGGAGAAATATATCATTGCACATAACTGAGAGACAACTCATATATTAGTGCTATTAAAAAGTATTATATAATTTAAAAAAGTTAAAAAGTCAATCAAACTATAAATCATATTTTCTCTGTATGAGCCTACAATATAATTGACCGTCTATGGACCGTCGCGTGTCATTGGAAACGGAAATTGTCTACCAACATACAGTAAATAATAGTATTTACCAATTATTCGTAGACCGTTAAATACACGACGAAACTCCAAACTATCATAAAGCAACAGAAAAGCTGTTTCTAGTCATCCGATTTTCATACCGTCGCAATAATTTACAATTCTAACCACCAATTTCTAATTATTTAGGAAACATTTCTCAAAATTGTCATCCTAAGCAATTTTAAAGAGGCAGAAAATACAATCCAGAAACACATACAGTACACGGAATAAACACTATTGGATAACTTTTTTCCCAAAGTTAGTATGTAGGAAAGGCATCTCTTCTGTTCAAAATCGCACCAAAAACGACGTTCGGTGCCACTTTCAACCGAACTTCAATGACGCAATAAAGTCTTGATTCCCGTCATTTGCGAAGAAGAACCTCTCTGACATCTTTCATGTTCTCGACCACCTTACTGTTCTCTCTACACGCTGTAATGGGCACGCTGCATAAATGTAATTATGTGCTGTTGAAGAGATATCATACGAACCTCCCCAACTTCCTTTACTACACGCAGTTGAAATACAGTATTTTCAGACATGATTTGGTATACATCCATTATTTATGGTGCAAGAAGCTTTCTCCCATATCATTTCCAACTTATTCCGGAACGAACTCGTGAAAAACAATACTACTGTATTCACACGACCAAAACTAGGGAAAAAGGAATACTGCCAATTAAAAATTTATGTATTAGAAAGTCATGGTAAGCCAATATCAATTCGCTCACCTAGACTCAGAGAAATGAAAGAAGCCAAGGAAAATCTTAAAGATTATCTTTCGACCTTCACACTCCGCGGATGTCATTGATCTTCCAAGGCACGAGGCCATCGGCGAAGACAGCCAGTCCTCGTCGACGTCGTCCCAGACACCCCGGCACTCGCCCCCGCTGTCGCCCCCGCTCTCGCGTGCTCGCCTGCACCCCTCCCCCGCGACAGCTCGATCGATGGCGGAGGCAGCGCCTGGGCCCAGCGGCTGTGGCAGCGGGACGCGCGCGCTCCGGACCCAGCGGCCTCCCACGCTCCGAACACATCCGAGGGATTCTCGCGCAAACGCGTTGATCTCGAGACACGGCACACGACAAGTTGACAGCGGACGTCGAGCCGCAGCTCTCGAGTGACTTCACAAAGCAAATGAGCACGAACACAACTCTCCTACATCTTTGTGGCCATCCGCTCTTCGGGGCGACTAGTCAAGAATACTAGATCAACAGATAAGAACCCAAATAAAGGTAACAAAACGAATTAAAACTAACATTCACAGCAGAAACGAAACACCACGGAAACAGAGTTGAAGCACGTCTCATCCGGCGAACTTCAGGAATCCACTTTGGTTGCTTGACACAACAGAACCCGCTAAAAATGGTGCTCATACATTCACATTAATAAGGTGGAAATATTTACCGATACTTTGAGCTAAGTTGGGACGAAATAAAATTTTGGTCGAAAATAGTCAGATTTACTAGGAAATATTTCCAAGACATCTGGGGAAAGTGTTACTCATGTTAATGAAAATGTATTTTTAAAAATTCCATAACGGTACGCAAATCAAGTATATAGTTATCACAAAATTTGCGTGCTACGTGTTACACTACCATGTGCACTTGTAAATAATAATAATAATAATTCTGCCAGAAATGCAGAAATCTGTTATATTACAAACCTAACAAGGAAATATCCTAGTCTCGACTAAGACTAAATCTTACTTCTGATTTGGTATATAAGCCCGCCCCAACTACCTGTTTGAATAGAGAAACATCTACAGAGGTTACCCAAGCACATTGTCATTGAACCTAAAATTTTAAGGTCAAATTAAACTCTCTCAGTGTGTTGGATTTAAACCTTCAACGAATCCCATAATGCTATTCAGTAATTTAAGCTAGGAAACTTAAGATAGAAACAACTATGGATTAACGTAGACAATCAAATGGAATTTCAATTCCGTAGCAGTTCGCGTACACTAATAATCTGATATATCTGAATAAATCTTACTCAACAATTCAACGCCTATATTCTATTTTCCTGGGTATATTTGCGCCATAATTGGTTATAAATATGCATGTTGCATAACGTAATGCTAAAATAATGTAAATCTGAAGTTAAATATTCATCAGATCAGATAAAATCTGAACTTCATCCAAACTTTTGTACCGATGTTATTTCAGAACTCTGACATTTCAAAGAAGCCACGTTTGAAGTTAAAATACAAGAGTTTAATATTGGGAGTTGCGTTGCTTATTTTGTTCTGAAACTACTTTAGCCACTGCCATACTTAATTTTTACTAGGCGACTGTACCCCTACACCGCTCATTACGGCCTAACGTGTTGTTACTCGGACAAGGCTTTCACTTTAAAGGAATGTATTTTTTGGATTTATTTTAGTAAAACAGTACGGGAAAATGTTACAGGTATCTTGGTAACATATCAGGAAAATATACACAGGAAAAGTGTTGATAACCTACTGAAGCGTTGAGCAAGTTTGTAAAAATGTACCAAATGCTTAGAGCTAGCGAACTGCTACGTCAACTGATTATGTTAGTCCATAGGGTTTTCTATCTCAAGTTTGCGATCTTACGTTAATGACAATCATTGCGGAATAGTAGGCATCAATCAGGCTAAAAGGTAATGTGCTTGAGTCACATTTATTTATTATGTGATAGTGAAAAGGGCAACGCGCAGATAGTTTTCACAAGGTGCTTGCTTCGAGTGACGCAATGGAATATTTTTAACGTCATTTTTGTCAACGTGAGTGACGATTTTCCCAGATGTCTTGATATTTACTACGACATCTAGCTATTTTTTATCAAGACTTCGTTTCGTTTTAACTTCGTTCCGATTTCTTGGTTTATATTCCTAATTACTTCCCTCGGCGTATTATAGATATAAATAAAAAACTGTACCTCCATATATCTCCTCCTAAGTTCAGCTATCGACTTAAGATCAATTCTATAAAACGACGAAAGGTTCAACAGTTGTATCAAACTTACGCTTAACATTACTATTACTTGGCACAAGTCGAAACCAGTTACAGACTCCGCTTTAATGAAACACTTTAGTAGCATTTCGCGTAAACATGCTATAAGGGATTCAGAAACATCAAGCTTAACATGATGTCAACACAATGTAACGTGAGTCATGCTGTCTCAAGCAAACCGAAAATATCTAGAGACTGTCTAGTAGCGTGTCAATCAGCAACAGGTGCTCGTCTTGTGCAACGTGATGATACAACAGCAGACACGTTACACTTCTTTGCATCTGAGAATTGTGACTTCAATGAGAGCTAAATCAAGATTTTTAAAAAGAACTTTCAAATACTTCCCTTTTGCTTTAATAAACAAGTAATGTAATGTCATCGAAATGTAGCATTATCTAACTGCAAATTCACAAGAATCCATAAATAGCGAGTGTTTTCAGTGATTGCTCGAAACATGGTGTAACAATTCACATGTTCCAAAAAACGCTGATCTTTTTCCGGAACTAATAGCTTTTTTACAATAACTTATTTGCAAAGTGATTTTGCTGTACTATGACCAAATTCTACTGCAACATTTCTTCCAAACGTTTCAAAAAAAAATCTTACACTGAAAAGCACTATTTTTCAGCAAGCATTCTGAGACAAACATATTTTCTAAAACGTGAGTTTTAAAATACATCAATACCATCTGAAATGTTATTAAAAGGGTAATTTTTGAAAGGAAATTTGTTGCTCTTCTAACAAAATAGGAAAATTCCCTTTAAGAACACAAAAATGATTTTCAATTATGAATACGGACATCCGGCCTTTCACAAATCGTATGATGTTAAGTTATTCCGATGATGATGATATCGTGTCAGAATTGCTTCTGGAGTAGAGAACTTCTAACAGCATTTGCTGCTTCGGGATCACCGCGTTGACGCTCCTCTGTGTCATGGTCGTTGCACACGACCACCACCTGTTTTCAGACGGGGATGAGAAGAATGACATGGGATTGAGGTGAAAAGATGATGAATGAATGTTGTGGTGGAATGAATGGCAGGGGAAACGGGAGTACCTGCCGCGAACACCGCTTCGTCCACCACCGCCAATTCTACTAGGATCAGATAGGATTTGAACCAACGTCGCCAGAGATAAAAGACGAGTCGCCAGAGATAGTACGCTAGGCACTACGCCACGGGCCGCCAAATTATTCCAATGAAAGGTAAGGTAATACAAAGACGCACATCAAATAACACAGGTCTGCAAAAAAAATATTTCCAGCTGCGTGGGATATTTTTGCTGAATTGCGTGTTTTGAAGGTCGCAGATTCTAAAAATGACTTCCATTACATCCCATCACGTATAGGTTTTTTTGCAAAATAAAAACATTTTTTATAAAAACACTTATTTATTACAATGAACTTAAATATATTATATTTTCTAACAACTAATCAAAAAATTGTTTCCGATATTTATACACAATTTTAGGTCTACTCTTTTTTCTTGTGAAATTTTTGCTTCTTCTCTTTGATGCTTCTCCGAACTAGTTTCCGATTTCCTTCTCTAGTTTCTCGATTGGGCATCCAACACTAGTCAGCTAACATATTGAAATCCCATCTTCGATGGTAACGTCTCCTGATATCACGGTCATCCTGGTGAAATATTTCACCCTGTTCTTCACTATAGACTCCCATGTTTCCAGGAAAATAGTCAATTTGGGAGTGGAAGGCATGAACTTTTAAGCTCATCTTGCATCCATGAGCTTCTTACGCTGCCAGCATTCGTTGTACAATGGTTTTGTACTCAAGGTCCTTAACATTTCCCAAAAACTTGTGTACTACTCTCTTGAAAGAGTCCCACACTGCTTTTTCCTTTACTCCCATTGTTTCCAAAAAGAGATCAGATAATAGTTTTCTTATGTCGGGGCCAGTGAAAACGTCCTCCTTTAACTTGGCTTCAGATAGTTTCGGGAACAGGGAACACATATCTGAAACAATTCCCATCTGTTGGCAGTGATTTGACAAACTGCTTTATAAGCCCCAATTTAATATGAAGAGGTAATAATAAAAAAATTTCTGTTGAAACCAAGTTCGTATTAATGACGTTTTTCTCGCCAGGGGTTACATTGTCTCGTGGTGGCCAGTCCCTTTTTGTCAAGTTCAGTTGTCTGGCTCCACTATCCCATAAACAAAGCAAGGATATTTTCTATAACATCTCTGCCGATCCAACAACATGGTTAGTATTTTTAAATCTCCACAAACCATCCATTGATGCTTTTGATATTTGATTTTCTCCCATATGTACAGAGCGTACCACAGGAAGAGATGCAAATACATTTCCATTATGCAGCAAAACTGCTTTCAAAGAGGTTAGTTTACGAAGAATCAATTAATATAAACCATTCTGATGAATTATATTATATTTCAAAGCACTTCATTAGGTCCATGAACATCATTACAATAAACTAGATTTCATTCTTTGGAGAAAAACCGAGTAAATTCTCCCTCTCGATGTCTGAACCACGAGGTCCCAGGTGATAGCAGAGTTTGTTTCTTCAGCCTTGATCCTAGTAATTTGGCTGCACCTTTTGAAAGACCTAAGTCTCTTACTAGGTCGTTGAGCTCACTCTGAGAAAAGGAAGGTCGTTGAGGTCCCTCGTCAACAGGAAGATCTGAGCTAGATTTGTCCTGGGAAGCTAATGTGTGACTCACTCAGGATGTCATCTAAATTACAAAGCGGCTGTGGACGTCATGAGTCATGGGACACTGGACGAATAGCTAAGCCAAGGTTAAGGTAAGATATTTTCTGTATTTTTTGTAATAAATCCTTTCACATCTACCGAACAGAAGTAGCAGTCGTTTGTGTGATTTTCTGTTCAAGTCATATCATAGTAATGCCAAAACGAAATTACTCTTTCTTACCTTTAATCCACACACAAAGATTCTTCTCGCAACTTCTGCAGATATTTTCTGTATTTTTTGTAATAAATCCTTTCACATCTACCGAACAGAAGTAGCAGTCGTTTGTGTGATTTTCTGTTCAAGTCATATCATAGTAATGCCAAAACGAAATTACTCTTTCTTACCTTTAATCCACACACAAAGATTCTTCTCGCAACTTCTGCAGATATTTTCTGTATTTTTTGTAATAAATCCTTTCACATCTACCGAACAGAAGTAGCAGTCGTTTGTGTGATTTTCTGTTCAAGTCATATCATAGTAATGCCAAAACGAAATTACTCTTTCTTACCTTTAATCCACACACAAAGATTCTTCTCGCAACTTCTGCAGATATTTTCTGTATTTTTTGTAATAAATCCTTTCACATCTACCGAACAGAAGTAGCAGTCGTTTGTGTGATTTTCTGTTCAAGTCATATCATAGTAATGCCAAAACGAAATTACTCTTTCTTACCTTTAATCCACACACAAAGATTCTTCTCGCAACTTCTGCACACCTTATATGGATCCCATGCTTTGACTTGATCTCCAATTTCAAATTTGAAAGATACAAAATAAACTTTCTTCATAAACTCACTTATATTTCTTTGTTGACTTTTCCCTGTGTACTCACCACAAAAATAAAAGAAGCTGACAGGAGAAATTACACAATCTCCGTGATCCATATTCCAGAAATGAAAACACAAACACAGTAACGTTCGGTTGCTGGATATAGACTGAGTGTGACATTAGATGGCCATGAGATACTGAATTTATTTGTCTTTTTGAAACATGATCTAATCCAACAGGTTGTTTATGTTTATTCCTAGTATCCCAGATAATATGTCGAAACATGCTCAACCTTAGTTTTAAGGTTATTATTTAAATAGCAAAATAATACTAAATTTTAAGTTAATTAGAAACTTTACGATAAATACAAACAAAAACATGAATGTAACAACAACAAAATTGACGTGATGGAATTTTTTTGGTATTTTTTTCGTTTTTACCAAGTTGAAATCTATAAGAAAATGTATAAAAATCATAAGCAGTTTTTTACTTGCAGACCTGTCTAATTAATTTCCTTAGATTTGTATTGAAGAGATGGAAACTTTTCACTATTTCTTTTTGTACACTTAATTTTTAATGAATCAATAACAATTAAATTCCATTAGTATAATGATTTAAAAAAGTTACAAAAAGAGAATTCCATAAACAATTGATTCTTACCGTCTCGTGTGGCGGAAATTACACGGAGATTATTTCTAAAAATCATGTAAAGTAATATACAGCTCGAGAAATATATAAAATACGCTACTTTGTGTGTGGCCAATGTGAAAAAGGCGTTTACATAATTTAATAATTGAATACAAAATTATTTTCAGTAAATATAACAATTGATGTTCTAAAATCAAATATTACGGGTACCTTAAAAAGGTTTAGTTGCGTCGAACGTGAAAGTGTGTACTCGACGGCCATTTGCGGTGCACATCTAAGTTGTGTATTAATTGAACAATGAGTTTTTTTAACACTATCTCGTAAATATTTTTGTAAATTAATTTTCATGTACAATACAAATGTCCTTTCTACAATAGATTATTTTATGGTTAACTTCCCATATACGGTATTTTTATTATTCGGTAGATGACTGCTGGTGTCAGATAGTTCAGATAAACGAGGTTATACTGTACTGGTATGATGTTAATAAATAATGACAATAAATTTGCCTCTTGAACAGTTCGCCACACCCGGCACTTGAAATAATGCTCTGAAAAATCTGCATCTAATTCTCTTAAAGGTGCGCTACCACTATCGTAGCTGGAATATTCTGGGTGATTCGATGAGAACGGTAAGGCGGCTATACAAAATACCCTTCCTCGTAATGTAAACGCAGTATTCGATAGAAATACCAAAACAGTTAAAAAGCTATGACTCATCAGGATAGTCCACGAACTGTCTGAAACACATAGTTTGAGGAAGTTGAATTTATTCAGGTTACGTTTTGCTTGCCGGAATGTCTCTAGAGCTTCGGAAACAGTATTCGTGAGTTTATCAACATACTAAAAACGTTAAAAATATTTTAACGGACAAATTTCCGGGCATATCAGTAGGAAACCCCCAAATATTTTGAGTCGTCCTAACGTAAGCAAACTCATTAAAATTGAAGAACTTGAGACTATTTTTTCGGGACAAAGCAGAATCATGGAGTGCGCTGGGAAACGTAGTGATAGCGCGATGCAGCGTTAAACCGCGGGTCCGATTTCGAAGTCCGAACCCGAATCCCATTTTCCTTGAATCAAACATCATGAATGTAAGAGTTATGACGCAATGTATGCAGTATGACAGTAAAATGAAGTTGATGCAAATGAAGCTTTGATCGTAAAAATCTCGAGTTCCCATCCCTTTTCAATTTAAAGATATTAAGTATGATGGATCTTCAAATGTCCGCTTTTCTCGTGGAATGCGACCGTTCATCACACGCTTGAGACAGTTGATGTTACCTTACCGTAGATGTTTTCCTTATGTTCTCTAATCGTTATAAAACGATATTTTCTTCAAAAGGCAAATGGAGAATGTACAATGAAGAAAATACCAGTTCTATAATTTTTCTTAGCTTGGTGAATTAGAAACGCACACATAAACATTTGCCACAGTTCATATTGTAACAGCTTTCAAGTTATTACAGAGTTTCACATCTGAAGCTTCCAGCACTCCACCGTCGGTTGATTAAAACGTATGTTGACTTTGAACATCCCTTTGAAAAGAATCATAAAAGTAGGGAAAATTAAGGTTGACTTAAAATTACTGAAATACATCTCGGTAAGCACAAATCTAATTTCCATGTTAATGATACATCGTGAAAATAACTTTCAAATCATTCAACTTTTAACTAAAAACACTCATTAGAAATTCGCTCTCGAAGAAACAAGAACCTGCAACTAAACCCTAATTGAGAAACATTCTGACTGGGTCATGCTCGCCACACTACGAGAATCCTATCGATATTTCCCCTCAATACGGCGAAGAAGTGGACAAACATGCTTTTAATTTTTAAACACAGAAAAATTTAATAAACCTTATTTAATCACTTTAAAATAGAAAATAAATTTGAGAGAAATGTAAAGATTGCAGAAATCAGGACGACAGAATCCATCTCATGAACCAAATCTCATTAAAATATTATCATAAAAGATATAGAAATAAAACTTATTATGCAACACCACATAGTTTCCGACATTTAGTTACTCGAATCCAAGAGTTTCTAAGATCACTCACTTTTTAAGCGTAAGTAAAATGCCCATTCATGTCCTTACTGATTTTTCCCCTTATCAACATTTCAGTGACATATCGTTTTACAACAGCAACGTTATGGAAATATCTAAATACTGATGCAAACAATTCGAATCATAACACAATTATTGGAGTTCGAACCCATCACTTATCAACAGAAAAGATGCATTGATAATGGTGAACCGTGACAATGAAAATAAAAACGAAGATTACATGACAAAAAATCAAATATTCGTATTTTCACTACTCAAAATTCTATTATTTTAAGTCGAAAATTGATGTGAATAATTCCAAACACGAAGTCAAATACCGGTTACCCTAATAAGAAAAACAAAGACGTTTGGGAAAACATTGTCTCTCACCGTAAAGTAGTATACAAAAATGGAAAAATGAAACTCAATCTTGATACAGAAATACCTGTACCTAGGAATGAGTATGAGCAACAATTAATGAAAAAATGCTGTTTCAACTCCAAATTCAATTCTGGATTAAAGTACGTTCAAGAAAATATTGTCTTCACCTAGAATAAATTGCAATCTCCGAAGTGACAACAAAGATTCCCCACCCTTAACGCGGTAGTTCATATTTATTTCATCTGGCACGCCTTTGGCGCCGTCAGAGCTTACTTCTCGCGCCCTTAGGGCCAATGAAATCCCAAAAAGAATACGACCTCCTTTCGTAGCGACTCCCTACGGCCCTCTGTCTCCCTAGAGAAGTGAAATCCAGAAACAGATGCTCACAGCATTTCGACGGAGAACAAATTGTTTGTGTGAAGGATCTCTCCCCTTCTAGAACGTAAAACGAAAGAGGTTTGCCTCGAAATGATTGAAAATACATCTACATGCTTAAATATTAAAAATTCCACATGTCAGGTAGGACCACCTTTTTGTTAAGGAATGAATTCTTTTTTTCTCTTCTCTTTAAGCTTGGGTTTAAAATCCCGGTTCAACGCGTAATGAGAAGTAAAAATTTTGCAACTTCTCTTTTCTTAAACTGATTATTTTCTTACTATTTTCTCGCAAATATTAACTGAGAACATACAGAGTTCACTTATAATTAATCAGAATTGGAGGAATGCAACTAAGAAACTCTAAAAGCTAGTAGATGTATGGGTGGAGTAAATGTGTACGCACGTTTTCGTATTAAGTAGTCTCTTCTACGATCGAAATGCTAGCCACATGAAACTAATTAAAGTGTGGGCAGAAGTGCTTACGAACTCACACTGTTTCTTCTTTACGGGATAAGTACTCAAGGAAGATTTAAATGAGTCAGTTAAAAACTGAGAAAAGCCAATGCACTACTAATGATACTTAAAGTGAATAAATGGAATGACCACACTACCGAAATTGAATGGTTTCGATCACCACTTGTAAAGCATTTAAACAATTTTGGATAGCATTTAAACTTAGAAGTGGGAAATGGTAAACAATGCTACACAAATATATTCACTGACCATATCGGTCCATAATTTTTTTGACATTAGCCAGGAACCGATAGCGGAAACCGAAATCCTATTTCTTGTCGATAAAATAGTTTTCACACGATTCCCACATAATGTTCTAGTGAGCCATACGAAACTAAGAAAGAAAATTGAGCGCTATACGCTCCGAGACGATAAAGGAAGCTGTAACACACTGGGAAGGAACACAAAATATGAATAAGACACGAAACTGATGTTGAGTAGAAAGCGAAATTAAAATCGTGGTACACAAAATTCCCAGCGAATATCCAAATATTTACATACATTCTTCAAAAAATCTCTTCCTTGAACTCATTTCTTCAGCATACATTCTATCGAGCAGATGTCGAATTCCAGGAGCTCAAGGTCTAATAAAACATTTGCAATACTGTATTCGTTATCAATTTAAATCATAATTCGTAAATGAAATTTGCAGATCCTGACACTCAAAAGGCAACTTTATATATATATATATANATATATATATATATATATATATATAAGTTCAATATTCATTTTGCAATTACTATGTGGTTTGAAAAAATAATTTAAATGTTATGAAGCTCGAGTCTCAGCATCCCGAACGAGGTTCTGGCTTCATATGGATCACTTCACATTTACGACAGTTCTCGCAATTTAGTTCCGAAAAGAAATGATTGGGAATTTTACAAATAAAAATACCTTGAACCCAAAATAATTTGATCACCTTGGCTAATGTATCCAGTGGTTAGCTAATCTCTTTGTCGGTTACCATCTGTTATGTGTCTGCTAACGTGTGTGGTCCAATTAGTTAACAGCCTCGCACGCAACGCTACTCCTCTGTCCTATCGCTAGAGAGCATTGCTATCGGCAGCATCCACTTGTAAAAGACGCAGCTTAAGTCACGATATTTCGCCTAAAATTATTCAATATTGCTGCCTTAAACAAACTGCCAACCTCTATGAATCAAATCCTTGAAACACTCGCAAAAATTTCGACGAAAGCGTGGTAGGAAAATTTTAGGAAAAGCGTGGTCACAAAGAATTTAAGTAATATCCAAATAAATATTACTAGTAGTCACTAAAGCGACTATTTGCAGTAAAGAAATACAAGTTAATAACACAACAAACAAAGACACAAAGTATTCGTTCCAAGCGCTCGATGCAGAAAGAACAGAACAGCGCCACAGCAAGTGAATTGATTGTTGTACGAGATTATGAATTCAATTTCGAATATCTTGCCAAAAACGCGAGGTACCCTTATCATTACTCTTACGGACGATGGCGAAGTAAAAGCGTTAGCTACGTTGAGTACAGGTTCTATACCAACATCAAGCCAATTACACTGACGATAAATAAATAAATATATAAATAATTTACGGTCAAGAGAGCTGTCACAAACTACATATGACCACATTGAGGACAATAAAGTAATTTACTACGACTAATAGAAAATAAACTAATGAACACAGTGCATTTCCGTTCATGTTGAATTGCTGGAAGCAAAGTACGGCGACTTTTACTATACCCTCCTCCTAATTGTTTAATGCCTTAATGGTGACTATGAAGCTACAGCGATTTGCAGTAATATGTTACGGATAAAATCCATACTAATATATAAATGCGTAACGTGAAAGTATGCCTGTTTCCTACTTGATCACGACTAAACCACTGAACTGGTCATGATGAAATTTGGCAAGGAGATAGTTTAGATGTCGAGGATGAACATAGACTAACTTTTTTTAATGCATAAGAAAAGTAGATTGGTTTTTGACAATAAATGTCGAGAAAATCGAAAAAAAAAGAAGTTATATTCAATCACTCTGCCTAAACGCTACGAGGTGGTTGACAACTATGAATGGCAATACTGTTTGCCTCAAAGAATTCTGCAAAAACGTACGCGACAGCATATGTCTAGCTACAAAAATTGACCTAAATTATCAATAAAATGTTATTAAAATAGAAGTGTTAAAATACTTCAATTTAAGAGAGTAATTTGAGAAAAAAATCAATCATCAAATTTAATGGATTGTTTGTTTTGTGCATTTAACAAAGATAAAAAACATCTTTAATACGTAAAATTTCAATGAACACTTCAGGTTTTTACAAGAACTTTAATGAAATTGTGCAATCGCGACATGCCTCGGCAGCGAAAATTCGACCGGCGCGTCTTCCGCGAGATGGTGTACAGTATATAGTCAAGTTTTGTATTAAATTTCTATAATAAAGATAATAATGAATTTGAAAAATTAGGATATTGTACATGTTTTTGAAAACCAGTAAGGAAGAGTATTTCAATCTTACAATATAGATAGATTTCATTTTTCCCTGAGCAAAAGAAGATTAATCTCATAAAAATCCCGAGCAACGTTGGGTAATCAGTTAATGTCTTTATAAATGTTCGCAAAAGATCATTTCAAATAAAAGTCACCAGAACAATACAAAGAAGAATCGTGACGACAGGGATTTACCCTTACGAGAAAGTTTAACTGAGCGGAAAATTAGGCTTGATAGTCACAAACGACGACAGCACTTGCTACTGAAATACAGCTAGTAAATATTCGAGAACACTGTTGCGGGAATTCATCCGAGCTAATAAATTTTTGTCAAGGTATGCCCTGGAAATCTTAAGTGCATGGAAACAAAATGTTCACTAACAATTTGCTACACAATTTAAAAATGTTTATTCTTTAACTGACTGTGCATATTGTTCCGGGTTCAGCTAATTATGACACCGGTATCATGGAAGATTGACGACTCTCGAACTGATATCAAATTCTCAAAAAAAAAAAAAATCTATGAAAATTACACGTACATTTTCTTTCCGGATATTACAAGAGCAGGAAAGGCACAAAGGCATATTGTCGCGGACTACAACACCTTCAGTCCTGGAGGAAGGTTTAAAATTACAAGCAAACATCCTTAGGCAGCTTCCAGGAGTTCACAACCACACCTGCACCAAAGCAGCACTAAAGCCAGTACAGACGCTATTGCACGAGAATGACGCATCACACAAGAAGTGCAGTGCATGAGGATTGGTGAAAACATGCTCGAACTAATATTTAAAAATCTGTAAGTTGAAGGAATACTATCTCACACATCAGGATATGAGAAGAGTCTTCTATTTCATCGAGTACCTACTAATGAAAAGAAGTCATAAAAATAACGTACCAAACAGCCTAATCTAGGATTATGACCGATTGAGCTTATAAAATATTACTGAAAGCAAATTAGCACACCAAATCGGAACGACACATTACGGCAACATGACACTGTGCTCCTCGTCTTTATGGCAAGCAGTTGCTAGCCTCAATATATTAACTCATATAAAATTTCAATAATGCAACTATGATATTAAATGATATACAGGCAAAAAGTGGATGCTTAAGGAGGAATGAATGTCTACATCAAAGGTCATTGGAGCCCGAAAAACCTGTACAGGTAGGGAAAATGCAGTTACGCACTAGGGAGAGCCAACATGACTCTCCCCGCGTGTGGGACTCGCCGAATGACTCAACCATACCCACTAAAACCCTCCTGAATTACAACACACCAAAACATATCTCAAACCCAAATATCAAAACATCAAATGAAGGGGGGCAATGAGGGGGGACATAACATGAGAGGGGACAAAGAAAAAGGGGGGCCAAAAAATGAGGGGTAGGACAAAAAATGAGGGAAGAAAAAATGAGGAAAATGAAAGATACCCTAGCCTTTATAGCGTCGGGATTGAAAAGAACAAGAGGTGACCAAGGAAGGTCAGAAAAGAGAAAGGAAGGAGCCTTACAAGTAATGTCGTAAATGGTACATGGCCATCTTCTCGTTGTTTTCTTCCTTCTTTCCTTACGCCGCAGAGGAACGAAGAAACTACTCGCACATAAAACTTCTTTCAGATTGCATAATACTTTCAGCTGAAACGGGATAAACCCACCACAGCCACATTCGATAGTGCGGTTCTCCTAAGTAAATATTGCACTGAACAAAAAAGTACTGTCTTTCTTACAGAGAGAGATGAAATTTTAACTTCTAAAAGTGAACCTTAAGTTACAAATACGCCAATGAAGAATTTCTTAATCTCTATAGCATTACCATCAAACAAGAGAATCTGATGCATAACTTTGATTCCCAAGAAAATCGTCACCACTTTGTTTAAACGTAGTGAACAAAATCTACACCATTTCGTTCACGTCCAACTCGCTTCTACAGTAGTACGATAGAAGTTACGTTTTTTAAATACCTGCATTAGTAAGAAGTTAACAATTCAATAATATTTTACGAGCATTTTTACAATACATTATTGCATTTCACACGTTTTCATGTCACTAATTTTAATTTTGTGAATACATTTAAATTGCATCGCGGAGGTGATGGTGAAGGATCTTCAAGACATGCACTCGTCAACAAAACAGAGACAGCAAAAAAAAAATGTGATGGGGATAATTTGTTTGTATTAACAATTGCATGCAATGTACTTAGAGTTAAGCGGAAAAAGAAAATGTAATTGATTTCTTAGCTACCTCAAAAACATGCAATGTCAAAAGAATCATTTACTCGTATTTTTGTAGTGCCGAAGGAGTTTTTCAGAAACAAAATTTCCAGAAAAATATTTTCTGGAAATTTCAACCAATATCCAAGCGAGCCGTTAATTATCAAATTCAATTTGTGATAACTAGGGCCAGAGAATCAAACCCTGGATCTCCCAGATTGATCGTTGTGCTCTGAAAGACGAACAACTGACACCACTCCTTAGATTCCGGATTCGACTGCTGGCTAATTTTCATCTGGCTATAGTTATCACGTATCTTATTCACGCGTAGATACACGGAAGAAATATGCGCATAAAATACAAATAGGTCAATGCTGTCCTGGTGCCGGAGGACGTAAGAAATAAGATAAGACAAGGCAAATACGTAAGGGATTTCACGAACCTTCAGAGAACACGCGGGGCGCGTCGAGGTAGGGAAGAGGATGAACACGATGCAGGCTCGGACAAATGGGATCACATTGATAAGAGAAAGCGAGAGAATGAGGGACTCTGACGCGGTGCGGCAGGTGAGGTTAAGGCGTGAGGAGACTGCGAGGGTGAGCAGAGCTCTGAGACTAGTTCATGTGTCTTATTGGAGAGACGCGCCCTGCGCTCTCACTTTACACCAGGGCCCCGGGTAACTCGCTTAAGCCAGTGGCGTGCACAAGGAGGTGATGAAGAGGGCGCTCAAGCACTTCCCGTCCGAAAACCCAACAGCAAATATATGTGAAATAGAAATCACGAGTATATTTCAAATTAAGAAAAACGTGAAACCTCTTAATAAGAACAGACCGAAAGTTGTAGAAGAATATGATAATATATAATATGGTAATGTATAAAACTTAATTCCAAACGAAACAATAAAAATGAAAATAGTCGTCTCCAAGATGACAGTAGATTATAATGATATATATTAGTAATTTTTCAAAGTAATTGAATACTCAGTATCCTTCTTCAATACTCCTCCGATGTGTTTTGTTTCAATACTTTGTAGTAAGAAAAATATACATAGGGGAAACAGCAGGGATTTCATTTAATACAAAGGAAATCCGAATTTTTTGAGCTCAGAGCCGCATGCGGCTCCGAAACGCAGGTCCTGACCCCTGACGTACACATTCAATCTAGGCTGCCCGATGAGTCTTTAGTAACAAGGACACTGTCATTCTGAGTGCACGTCAAACGACTCACGGTTACAATTATTAATTAATGCTCGTTGTATGTAACTGTCTTAGCTCGCATCGTCTCCGTACAGAAGATCCGGATACAAAATATTATTCACGCACCAAGGTTCGGCAAATAACATCTTATGTACATGTAACGTTTCAATTTAAAAAAATGAATTTTGATTATTTTGGTATCATTTAGGAGGGAGAGGCTGTTTAGGAAGTAATGGTTGGGTTGTCAGAGAAGTCTGGAAGTTCCGATCCGACATTTGTTTGAAGTGGACGAGGGAAATCCCCAGCAGAAAACCTCACCCACTTCCTCTGAGCACAGGACGCTACCCACACTCTCCCGCTCAGAAGCACGAAAGGGGTAATGACACTAACCATAAGCTACTGCTGTCGGTCATCATATCCAGCTAATAAAGGAACGAACATAGTTTATTGATGCTCAAAATAGTGTATGTGCCTTAACTTCGAGAGTTTTTTGTTTTTGTAAAATGTCATAAACGTAGATAAAAGATTTGCGGTTTCCATAGTTGTTCTACATAATAGTTCCACGATTAAGAGACAAATTACATGAACGCAATTACACATTTATAGAAATCAATTAAATCATGAACACTCAAAAATCTTAATTTTTCATAATTTCGAGTGAATGACCACAAAATGACTCGTCAAAGCTTTTCTCTACAGAGCGTACATATTAGTTGCAATAACATGTTTTACTCCTGAACCATCAAATGAGAAAAATGTTAACAATATGTTCAAGGATATTTACGTACAAAAAGACATTATATTAAGTCGTAATTTTTCTATAGTTCTCAAACGATTCGGGACGGGGGTGGAATGACCATAAAGAGAATGATTATGATTAGAACGTGTACGTCAATTTATTCCCAAATTTCACGCAGAATTAACATTCACGATACAAATTAGCTTGAATAATTCCAATCACGAATACGTGAACCACAAGAACTGTGAAATAGTTCTCGTGTCTCATGAATTTCAGGGTATCACTATTCTTAACACATTTATTACACCAGATAATACTTTGATGAGACATTTCAACGAGTTCCTTTATGTTCATTTTTCAGGAATGGTTGACATCATGCACATCAGTTGGCTGCAGGATTTGCCCGTTCTTAATCATCTTGGGCATCGGACCTCTACTCTTTCAAGGTCCAAGAAGAACTTTCCGGTAGAATCAAGTAACATCCTTGTAGAGGCTCACCTTCCACCTTCGAACTTCATACACTCGAAACAACATTTGAATGACATAATTTCTCCCACTCAAGAGTTTCAAGAAAATGAGCGTCAACAAAACTGTCTGATCTGACCGCCACCGCACTGTGACTCAGAGAAAGTCCTCACGAGAGCTGCGGCGATCACAGCTTACTTTCTAGCTGATCCTCCAAATACGTTAGAAATTATTGTATCTTCAAACTAGTTTGTTGACGGTGTTCAATAAATTTACAATCCACAGGCAATCAAATTTGCATTGGAAGTCATTTTAAATTGATGGTCCCATCGCGATTTCAGTTTACCTCCCATCGCCCCCAATACAATAAGCATCAAAATATTCGTTCGTATGTTGTTTTACATTTATGTCGAGTCGAAAGATATTCTTATTATAAATATTGTATTCACACACAAACTCTACCGAATTTTACAGAAATAACCACACTACCCTTTAAATGCACAGGTCTGCAACTTTGTATTCAAAAAGTTTATTTTGTTATTTAAGGTGAATAGTGTGTTGGTGCATAGATTACTTCATTCATCCCAATTTAATAAGGATGCAAAACTTTACACTATTCAAAGTATAACTAATAAGGACTGAAATTCAGAAAAAAATGCTTTGTCAAAATAGTATATCGTAAGAGAACTTGACATTTTTTTTAAATTGTATAATTTTGATAAATTTGTCGATATACACATTCTACCGTTCGAAAATGTTTCAAGTATAGTCACCAAGATTCCAACAGCTTAGCTTACTCGGTGTTATTTCCTTCAAGATAAAATATAAGAACTAACAATTGGATAGTTTCACAATTCTTTCAATCATATCCAAGATCTGACTTGCAGTATGTAAGTGTGCGAACACACAGGACGCGGCGCGGTCCGTTCTTCGAGCGGGTACCGCGCACACAGAACACGGGCGGGCGCGATCGGTCACACGACAAGATTGCACTATCGGAAGTCGCGCGTGCAAATTTTCCCTGCGAAAATTTGTATTTTAAATTGTTAAGTTTGAAAGGACAGCGCAGGAGTGATTGCGTGAATGAAGTGTGTTTGGGGAGAGAGATTTTTGGAGAGTTCCGACATCTGTTTCCAATTTTAAGGATGAACGAGGAGCATTTACGGGAATATCTGTATCAACATTTCACTATATTCTGGAAAAAGTAAAAAGCAATCTGGAAAAACAAAAAACTAACTGGAGGAAACCTTTCGGTCCGGAGGAAAGGCTAAGTATGCTCTTATGCAAACAGTAGAAAGTTAATTACTATTAGCTACCACTCTAGTTACAGAATGAACTTGTAATAACGTTTATAGCGCTTGTAACAAAATAATGTCACAAGAAATTACTACAATTTAATAACTAATCAAGCGGGGAAAAATTAGTTTTTGTTAATCACTCTACAAAAATAGTGAATGATAGCACGCTTTTATTACGTAAACATGGCAAAATGTACAGAAATCGTGACTTTGTGAAAAGAGACATAGTCAAGACAGTTATTATACTATAATTTTATTTTTTAAATTATTTTTTAACAATCTAATAGAAAATTTATTAATAAAAATATATCTTATAAATATATTTTTGAAGTTACACGATATAACTAGTGAAATAGAAATAAAATTATCTCATATTAACCACAATAAAAACTACAAAAACGAATACAAACTAATGTTACTCCATTCGTGAGTCGCCCGCGTCTGAACACGTCAAGAAAACAATCGACTGTTCCAAGCTCACCCGCGCCGCCCCGCGTCCTGTTCGCACACTAAAATTCCGTACCTAACCACTATGGAATTTTGGAGTTTCAATTGACTCAATTGATCTTAAAAGCAATAAATTGTTTCATAAAATTTTAGGATGAAATCACATGTAAATATTAAAAATTAAGAAAATTACCGATTTATCATAACATTTTGCATTTGAGAGAAAGAGTTTTGTAATTTGTCGTAAAACGTAATTTATCGTAAAACTTTTAGAAGTTATTTAAACTCTTTTTTTCGTTCTCAGCGCATCACGTCACATCGTAGCAAGGTGTAAAAAAACTAGACAGCTTTATGGTCGCAGTCCAGTGACGTTTAAAATAATATTCAATTAAACAAAAACGATTCAGTTGATGACAGAACCAATTTTTCACAAGCCTCTCCTCTTTCTTCAAAAGTGTAGACGAGTTTATCTCAATTTAACCTATTTACCTGCGAGAAGGAAACGGCCTCCTTTCAATTATATACCACTAACTTTCAGCTGTATTTACCGAAAGCTGATTTCCCACATACATCGAATTCCCAGACACACAGAACTTAATCCCCGATTCGGTAAATGTAGCTTTCATCGTAATGATTCACTGGGGAGGATTCACTGGAGTCGATAGTAACACGCATATGGAAATTGGATCCCTGTAATTGTGGCCCTTGGTTAATGGCACCTCTCTTAGAGGAACACGTCGCCAATTTAGGCATTCTGTCTTCCGCTACCTGATGGTTGCTAAAGTCAGAATCCTATTTGGACAACTTTAAATGTTCTTCACAAAAAATGCTCCCCAAAGACCTTTACTGAATAAACATTATGATGGCGTATAATCATAATCGAACGTGACATGTATGGATTATAGCAGACGAAAAATCCGTCGAACTTGACTGGGACAGATCCCACTCAAGGCTCGCGGGAGAACTTGGCGTCGGTATCACTAATCGATGTCGAGTAGGGAGTCGATTTTGTTCCAAGTAACTCCTTAAGGAAACCTAAATAATGAAAAGGATAACTCGTAAGTAGTGAACAACACAGTCAGTGGGGGAAAAGTCACGCAAATCCCTAAATTTCCTCAACTTTATTCTGAAATTGTACTGTGCACAACTGCAGGTATTGAGAAGTCATTGATAAAACACTTTCGCCTCAAGAGGAGAAACAATGAAGAAACTTCCCCTTCAAAGAAGGTTACCAAAATTTAAATAAAGGGAATACACAGCAACTGGAAATAGTTATGAATAAACCAATGAAAGTTAGCGACCGACTCCCGCTCTTCATGGCAGCAATACGTCGATTGACAAAGGTGTCTGGCAAAATAAATGTTCCCAATCCTCACCCATTGATTTATATTTTAATACGAGATGAACTTTCAGTTTCTAAGAACATCTTCCCTCGTGTTTTAGAAGTTCGAATCTTTCATTTCCACTTGGAAGAGATTCGACGTGAAGAAGCTATAGAAGAAACATCCCGGAGCGATTTTGCAGGTATATTGCGTCATGTATCTATTTTCAAGATCAAAACGTTTATATGTATGTAATAAAATGTAATAATTGGTATATTTTGTTTCCGATGCTAAATGGAAAATGTTTCTCTACAAAATCTGGCTCAAAACGATATAAAATACATTGCAATTCAAAGAGTCACGAAAGCTTGTCCTGTTAATGAGAAGCTTCAAGTATGTAAATTATGGAAACAACATTTCACAAAGTCATATTGTATTTATTAGTTCTTTCTAGCAAATTACTTTTCAGTATTATAAATGTCTTGATTATTTTGAAAATAATCGGTTATTAGGCATACTAACAGATTTTTCAAATTTGCGGTAACGTATATATTAATACAATTTTCTAAATAATTGAGCAAACACTCAGGGAAGGGATGGAATCTACGTCCCTTGGCATGCTGGGCCTATTGCTTCAAGCAACTAAGCTACGTTCAGAGGTTATCGAGTTTCTTAGGAGGTAGGTTCTAGTCCTAGTCACGGCACTGCGAGTTCGCTTGAAAATTTATGAAATTAGAATTGTGCATGTGTGTGTGACGAGGCTAACTCCGCATCCCATGATCAAAAATGTATCCCCTCTCCCTGCAATGTGCTCTACGGATTGAGGCGAAGGCTACGTTACATAGGGACACATGATTACTTTTGTACATATCTCTTCCGTGTACCCTACAAGTGGAGAATATATGTGATAACTTTTGGTCAGGTGAAAATAGCAACGAACCGGGAATAGAACCCGGGTCTCCTGTTTTGATAGCAGGGGTGTTAACCACTACACCACCCGTTCGCCTTCCGCAACTGTACACCATTTCCACCCAGACCTAAAAACCCCGGAAGACCTGGGTCACATCCCCATACAGGAGATAAGTGAACCAGGCGGCACACTACGATGTGTGCACTTATTACCGGTTTCACACGTACCTACGTGTTAAGGGGATGTGTCCCAAGTCTTCCGGGGTTTAGATCTGGGAGGAAATGGTGTACAGTTGTGGAAGGCGAACGGGTGGTGTAGTGAACACCCCTGCGATCAAAGCAGGAGTTCCGGGTTCGATTCCCGGCTCGTCGCCATTTTCACCTCACCGAAAGTTATCACGTGGTTACTTTTGTTTCCAAGTATATATTCATCCGCTCGCCTCCAGTCTCCTCTTCCCCACCTCCCATCACAAGACGCCTTGTCGTATTTCATGAGCCCGTGAGTCTCTCCTTCAACGCCACTTTGCAAAAAATAAAAATAAAAATCATATTTTAATCGATTATTCTCGACATTAATCAATTTGCCAAATTTTCAACAAGACAAAAATAACGCTCTAAACTCGCTACAATCTTGAAAATATAAGCTACCTTAGGGTGAAACTTAATCGAATTAAAAGTGCTCGAGTAAATCCCCAAAAATAAACAAATAACTTTCCTCATCTTATTAGCAAGATAACATAATATTCAGTATGAAATTACTCAAGGTTCGGGATCACCACACTAACAAATTGGAGCACGCAGCCCTCATGGCGTCTCAGGTTCAGAGCAGGGCCTTAAGGGCAAGACAAGACATAACTTCCGCTCATTAAGCTTCCATTATCCTCATTTGCGCTCCGCTGTGATGCTGGCTTCTGTGGCACGGGTTGCTAGCCTCCCCATCCACAGAAAGATAGCCACCCTCTACTCGCAGACGAGCGAAACAGCAAGAAAGACAGGGGGAGGGGGAAGGAAAGATGAGATAGGAAGGGAAAGGTGGCGTATGAGAGGCAAATTATTCACTATAAGAGGAGGTACTGCGATGGATGGTGTCACGTTGAGTGTGTTACTCATCACATGCGAGTAGGAAACTTGAAAATCCTACATACATTTACACACATACACGCGCACAAATAGCTTAACGTAACTTTCCCTATTTCGTCCCGTCATTCTTCACTGATTACCAAATATGAGATTTCATTACGAAGAAAATTTTGTAACATTCTGATAAATCGTTACTTTACATTTTAACAATGTTCTGTTTGCTTCAAATTTTAATTTAACTGTCAGGCTCAATTCTTCTTCACCAATTAAGTATGAGTATCAGCATATTAATTGATTTATGTCATTACATTAAAAAAATGTTGTTCTTGCCAAAGTTTCAATAAATAAATTTACTTCAACAGTGCTACAGAAATACATATGTCATTTTCCAAAAGTTGGGAGATACAGGTTTCCAATTTCTTCGATTTTATTTTTGGTTAATTCTTGAATCTTTTTCATTCACGACTTTTACATCTGCCTACCGGTAGATGACTAAGTAGCTTTAAACTCTATTTTGAAGATACGGAATTATAAAATGTATAACACGGAATCATTTCTACAGTAGAAATAAGTTTAAAATTATTAAGGGTAGATACGCTGCGGGAGGGAAGCTAGTAATCAGTATTTAACTCACCCTAGAATGCAAAGCCAACACATCTCCGCAGAACTCTACGATAACTCACCTGCAAGAAAAAATAGAAAGAAATATTATACAATGAATCGAGTTGTAACTGCTTCTTTTGACAATAAAAGTATTTATGTAGTAATAGAGGTTCATAAATAATCCGTTACCATGATAAGTAGAAGTATCGCAATTATGCAAATCTGACATACAATTGAAGATTAAATAAAGCCTTATGACGCTAGATTTTTCATAAAAGCGTGATTGGATGTTTCTAGAACATCAGCAACGAAGAATTCTTCCCTCGTAAAAACTTCATTTAGAGTATAAAAAAGGGTCATAAAACTGAAGAGCTTAACAGAAAATGTTTTACCGTACAGATGTTCAATAAGTAACAATTAACAACTTACAGATCTGAGGCGGTCACATATTTCATCACAGAAAATACGGAAACAATAGCGCTTCATCGCAGGCACCTCTTTGATTACGGAAGCATAATGGAGCCGCGTCTTCGGCGAAAACGGGAACTCCATTTTGCATACATTTATCGAAACGTAATCGCGATTTTCTAAACAATGAAATCACTTTGAAAGTATAGATTTTGTACAAATATGATTAACCTATATAAACAAGAACAAACTAATTTGTTAATGTTTTATCATCTAATTCGCAGTGATTTTCAAAACATGGGAACGAGTTCAGTAATTCAACGAAACTGTTTGAGAACATGGTCTTCGCATATATAATATATATATATATATATATATATATATATATATATATATATATATATATATATATATATATGAGAGAACCATATTTTCGTTCCTTTGATTGGAATATATAAATTCGTTCCATATGCGAGAGTTCCTCCTCCGTAATTAGGTAGTATGAGCCTGCCAAGCCCATAACTATTTATGCAACTTTCAATAATGTTTTCTATTCTGTTTATATTGAAAATAGTCATTATAACAATAACCCGTAAATTACGGTGCATTAAACACAGCGAATCATAAATTACACTGTTTACATTGGCGCAATATATTTGAAAAATGGTGAGACTACCGAAATCCCCAGTTGAACTATTGGTTAACGAATAACAAAGGCTGTCTGATTCCAATTTCACAGTGTTTCGTAACAATTTTTATAAAATAACGTTTTCAATTGCCCTGTAATAGGAAATATTTTTACTGCTCTATTAAATAATATATTTGTGACATGAGTGATAGTTTCTTACATAGATTGCATTAGAAATTATATGGGAATTAATTAAAAACCGCCCCTTCAGAGGTTTTGTCTATAACAGTTCGTAAAACTAGAAGATGATTGTATTCAAATACTAGTCAAAATTGTATTACACGAGGTGATGATAATAGGTTATTGATTCATTTTAAAAATCCAGGACACTCAAGAACAGCCGTTATATTCGCTCATATCACCCTACTGAGTTGATCACATAGCGGAAACCAATTGCACATTCATACGGTGGGTTCGCCGATTTCAGAAAAAAATAGAAGAAGCAGTGATGATAATGCTACGTAGGATTAAATTTACGGGAGATTTAAAATAATGCCCATATTACGTATGCAATTTCCATTAAACAAGCAAATATCAAAACAGAATTGAGTATCAACATGTGCAGCGTCAATTTATTATTACAACACGTCACATCATAGAACCAAATCTTCAGTGAAGCGCTAAAGAAACTTCAATGAGACTACACGAAGAAATTCAATCAGAAATGAACCGAGGAAACACAGTAAACGTCATTCGTATTATTTACGAAGGAAAAAGTATTTTCAAAAGAAATAGTTAATCCTTGGTACGCTCATGTATCAAAAAATGAAATAAAATAAGGAGAAATACAAAAACTCGAATGTGAACCAGATGGGCAATACATAATTATTTGTATCCAAATTTTGAACACTCATTTCAATGGTTCACATGGATACCAATACAATTACCCCAATGAATTGGATATATTTACCATCAAAGTGCAGAATAGGTATAGAACTAATTAATTAACAGATGTGGCGTACACTTCCAAATAAGTAGATTCCTTACCACATACATGGTATCGTCATTATTCGATTCCTCGGAATTTTCATTCAGTGAATAAAACTCATAAGTCGTTAGATTTGACAAAAAGTGTTCACTAAGATAAATCAAATTTGCGCCAAACCAACCAGTATTTTCAATTGTTTTTTATATTTACAAGAAATATACTGCCCATGATCCGTAATTGATTTTATTTAGTTACAATAAGAAATTTAACGTGACTGTGAGGTATTGAAATACACTTCAGTACCATTAATATTTATCCAACCCACTTTTTCTATAATACGTCTCCAAATGTTTGCAACCGGTCAAACATCTTTCCGTGCAATAATATTTTTAAATGACGAACGACATGAACAATACGAACACATACATGGAAAAATTTCGAAGCCGCTCTCCTCTCGGTATACGTCCGCGTTTCTCATCTCTCGAGGCGCCGTTTCGCATAACAGATTATCGCAGACATTCAACTCATAGCTGAAAACCGTTAAGTCAGCCGTCAAACCACATCGTCTAAAAAATACCACTAACTACAAGTAATAATTAAGGACTAGAAGCGCGAGTAATAAGTGTACACTCATGCGAAGATTTCATAGTCTGACAACGTCACGATCAAAGGGTTCACTGTATCGTGAAAGATGTTAATGGCATATATAACGGTTATGCAGTATTTGGTTTTACAGGAATTTATACGCAACAAACGTACTAATAAACGAAATAATGTGAAAAGATTTAATTAATAATAATAATGTAATGTATTTCGATTTTCCGGTAAAGAAACACAGTAAACTTAACAATCGAGGACTTAATAGAAATAAAGCGAACCGTGATTAGCGTTACCTAAGAGACAGTTCATAACTTACAATAATTCCGCTTCAATTTTATTCAACAAATTATAAAATAAATAGTCATAGTTAAAATATAAGATTAGGATCCCGTCCCTGACTAGAAATAAGTTTGCAATGAGATCTCATTATTGGCAATAGATAAAAAATAACAGGAGAATAGGGTATATTTACAATAAGTTACCTCTTAGTCATAAGTCATAGCGATTTGTTGCATTCTTTACATCAAACAGTCGACGATGTTCATGGTCTAAACGGTCTTTAAGAAAATTTTCTAGAACTCTATTGTTTCATTCGATACATCGCACCTTTTATAACGTATTTTTTTTAAATTTCTCACACGATCGCGATTAATAAAAAATAAAAATTGTTACGATTACTTTTCATTAAATTGAATCGTGCATCCCAATTAATCGAAAGTGCATGCGTTACCCCATGTGATCGACATGGAAAGTGATCCTTGTCACTTCATGATAAGTTGAAGACAGTAAGGCAGTTAAGCCTATTGTCAACAAGCCCCCTGTTGCAATTTCTACCTTGAAGAGTACGAAAACGGTTCGCTAAAGGTTCCATCCCAATACTGCTCAACCAGTTAATCTCAATCCTTACCAAAGTTGCCAATAAAAAATTATCTGTATTCGATATAATAATTTTCCATGTTTCTTAGAATAACCCATTTCTAGTTTTAATTAATTTCGGATAAAACGATTAAATTTTGAGGGGTTCCCATGTATCTTTCAGAGACTAGAGCAGTTAACATTATCAACAGTTTCAATTGCTTCATAAACAAACGTTACGGTTAAATACACTGTAGCTGTAGGTCGCAGCGCCGACCTATATTCAAATTGCTCATCTACCACGCGGCAACGCGATCCACCCCATTAAATCATCGTTACGCGAGATAACATCACGCATCAGACCGCAAAATTTCACTGCTTCCCTGAAAGGTTGTAATGACCCCCAAGGGAAGATACTCTGCCACCCTCTTTGGGAAGACCAAATTATAAGATCCCATTCACTGTTTTAATACACAAGCGTTAAGAGCAATTTGTCATGTGGAAATTTGTGGGGAGAAAACTATATCACATGTGGCCGGCTCCAGAACGAGCGTTTAGTGCTCCCGCGGGAGACTGTGAGATCGCTGAAGAATTGCGGGGTGAGGGGATTGGAGGGGCGATCGATCCCCTGACGCCCCGTCCTCCCGTGCCCTGATGCGCAAGCGCGCTGCGCTCGCGTATTTAACGTCGCGAAGGGATGTTGGTGGGAGCAAGGGAGGGGAGCGTAACACGCATCGCACAGTCCGCGCTCATTCCCAAGAGGATTTTACATCTCCAAACAATTCAACTCGACACAGCGCATTAGCAAAGCCTCACATATGATTGGGGGCACTGGTCGCCTCGGACACTCAGGAGTTCTTTCAAAATTTGAAAATATTTTCAAACTTTGAAAGTCTATCAGGATTAACCAATATTTTACATTACTGCCCATCGATGATGTCACATGATGCCCATCGATGACATGTTGAATAGAACGATTTTAATGGCGAAGACGGCACTCCTGAAAAAAGTGTCTGACACTTTCCAATTATAACATATACATCGATAACGAAGATTAAACAATACGTGGAAACACGTAACCTTTCGATATTTCTGAAGTATCTCAGTCGACTTTCTGGCGAATATTGCAGTGGACATACTCAAATGGAGTAAGAAATTAAAAAAATTCGGATACACGTAACTATTACACAATCCAATCCAATAATAATAATATAGACGATTCTGAAGTTGAATGCGATCAGTTAAAATTCTGGGGGGGGGGGGTTCGATACGCTTACCTACATGCATCGAATTTATACATCTTAAACCTTGGAACATATCGAAAAAAATTAAATAGGGAAAGTAGTTTGAAAAAAGATTCCAATAATCTTCTACTGACTCCAAAATACGTTTTATAATGACCTGAAGAGGCGTACTGGAATAAAATGATACTGACTTCAATCCGTCAGCAAAATCGATTTTGAGAAGAATATTTCAAAAGTTCCCACCAAAACGAAACATCTTCATCCAGACGAGAAGATTTTGGCGGGAAGGGGTGTCACACGTATTTTTCCAGCAGTTGACAAAAAACACTTTACATATTCTAAACCTCACAAAAAAAATTCAAATTTCAACGTGTCGGACATAAAAGGAATTTGACTTCGTTCTTTATGCAACTTAGATTTCAAATTTTTTATAGTTGAACCAAAAATCGGAATGCGCGGACGGAAAAATCTGAAATAGAACTGGAAACCAACCGGTAAACGCTGCGCAAACGTATGGTTTTTGTATCAAACCAATCGTCACAAATAGCATCAGTTTCGAGAACCGTGTCGTAAATTGACAAGGAAGAAACCGAGGAAAATATTGATTATGTTACGTTGAATGAAAATGGGAGACGGGACCGGTGTTCGAACCCAGGACCTATGGACTCAGCGCGCTCATGCGCTTACGGACTGCGCCATCCCGTTCGCCTCCTGGGTCCGTCTTCCATCCTCATTCAACTTGCGAGACCCAAAGACCTCTGAGGACCTCTTGTTGAATGAGGATGGATACGGACCCAGGAGGCGAACGGGATGGCGCAGTCGGTAAGCGCATGTACGCTCTGAGCTCGAAGTCCCGGGTTCGAACCCCGGTCTCGTCTCCCATTTTCATTCAACGTAACAAAATTAACATGTTACCTGGCGGTGAGCTTCACCGCAATCTAAGAGATTTCTATGTTTCCGAGGGAAATAGCAAGCAAAGATGATTCAGCCAAGTCCGCGATCCCAACCTTCTCATCGTAAGTCCCACGCTCAGGCTTTTCAAACATGACACGCCTCCTCCTGATTCTGTTCAACATAAACTATGTAACTAGATCTATATTTGTATTATTTTTAAACATTCCCCACTCAAAAAATCGTTGATTTGAGTATTTATTTGGAAATCCGTTAAAACAATTTATTTGGATCCAATTAGCGTGTTAATTATCCGATACAATCAACGTGTTAATTATTACAAATATTTAACACGTTACAAACGAGTTAAAATCTTCATGCGTTACAATTACATTGCACATATTTTAAATAACAAAAATAGCAAATTATTTCATAAATGAAATGGCGAATCTACTACGTATTGTAACAAGAAAATAAAGGTACGGATCTAGAAGAATGTTAATACGCATACAAAGTTTTTCGCGCTCCCTCCTCCCAGACATCTTCCCACAATTTGGGAACCGCTACCCCAACCACGACCGGAGGTCTTACACATCGGACAAGTAGTGAAAGACTCTTGTCGGCGCGGAATTACTTTCCCGTCCGCGCACAACTGTTTCCATAAGTAATAAGCAACGAATAGCAAAAGGATTTGTGACTGGATTTTCAATGCTGCCGTAGAAAGGCTGAGTAATATCTGAGGGAGGTAAGACGAGCAAGGAGTAAAGAAATGCTATTTAGTCATTCTCAAATTAAAAGACTATACGGAAAAATAAACACAAAAAATAAAAAGGAATAAAAGATCACTTTTTAACGAAAGTTTTAGGTTTACAAGCGATTTTGTCGTCGCTTGCTAAGTACTAAGAGAAATAATGCAAACGTCAGCGGATATAACGCAAAGGAATAAAAAATCAATTTCTGTGTGTTATGAATCAAATGAACCTAGATAAAAACAAACTTAAACATTTGTTGTGAAGAAAACAAACTTAAATTTTCAAAAACGCAAGCGGATTGACTTTAAACTTCGCTAATTTTAAGTTCGTGAATCTCAAGATTGCGAATGTTTACACGCAAATTCTTCCTTCTTAGAATACATGAGTTCTGAAACACAACTGGAAATTCCCAAAGAAAAAAACACGAAAACAAAACAAAAATTACCTGAATCTTCTGTTGAGCAATGTGGCAGAATTTATTAAAAAATATATTTCCCTTGAGCACGTTCCCTTTGGGTGCAAGAAGACGCTGAACAAAAATCTGTCTCACACGAGGCAAACTAATAGTGAGACAGAAGCCGTTGTTGTTCTATCAACACCTAAGCACTACCCAACGTTGCGATCTAATTCTACTACTTACATCACATAATCTAAGTTTTCAGAAGAGGTAATAAAAGGCAGGACTAGTTATTTACAATCAGATCGAATCCGAACTGCGGCCAACAAAGAAATGTGTAGTTTTGAGCGTTTCCAGAAAAGTCACTTGGCTAAACACTGCTGAGATGTGCGCCATCGCTGCTGTCGTTTGCAAAGTGGTCATTGGCGAAGAGACTTTTCCTCGGTCTCTGAATTCATATTAGCAAAACGCAACTACATTGGTGTAGGGTCAAAATATTCTTAAAACTACACAGAAATAAGCATCGGCAAAGTCATGGACAATTAATCTAATCAAAAATATTTACAAGAAAAGTTAAGATTCAATAAAACATTACTAATAAACAATAAAATCGCGTAAGAAAAAAACGCGGTCACGGATTGTTTGTTTGTTTGTTTGTTTGTTTCGGGTTACGATTTTAACCTGAAATTTAACAAAATATTTAAAGACAAACTCACCACTAAAATTTCGAAATAAGAAAATAATGCATTGAAATGGACTTGGGCTATGAATATACCAGAAATACTCTATTTATATTCTTTTTCTTCAAACACCAGAGTGCAAAGGTACGAACTACTGACGAAGTGACACTCACGCCTTCGAATAATTTTCTCCATCTTTTTTTATGCAACTGGAATTTCAAAACCGTTTCAAGTTACATTTAAAACACAATATATTAAAAAAATATATTGAAGGGAAATGAAACAGCGTTTTCATTGACACACCAACATTTTCCTATAACATTCTGCAAAAATAAATCTAGAATTTATGGTAAACAGTACTTATTTGATCAGTTAAAATGGCAACATCGTCCAAACTTTTCATTCAGTCTTGGTAAAGTTTACTAGTAAGTTTCTCCCGGGGAAAACACGAAACTATGTTAACAGGCTAGGGTTCATCACACAATGCATACTATCCTTCTTAGTGGTTGCTAACCGTGTGGTTCAAACAAAGTAAATAAATAGAATTATAAATCCAAATTCTTATTTTCTTAATTATCAAAAAGAAACAATCAACAATGAATCGAGTGGTGTCATTCGAAGCAAACTCACAAAGTAGTCACATATTATGGCAGTAGATTGTTTCTCGGAATATTTTACTCTTGCTAATGTACACTAAATATCCCCAGTGAGAACGTTTCACGGTGAGAATTTTTCTCAAATTAAGGGGTAGACAATAAGCAGAAGCATTATTTGGAATTCCATTTTTTGTCCGTCCTTCATTTTTCTGATCATGCCTTACTTGCACTCTGCTCTCAATTGAAAAATGTACATGTCAAGCTTGATGGAAGATAGCGTTCACTCATATGGTGCAAATTAGGTGCCACATTCTATTTGCTCGGGTAACGAAATCCACTCGACTTGAACTGTATTGACAAGTTCCCGGTAATTTAGCGACTGTCAGCATACGCTGAACCTGGAAACAGAGCGACTACGCTCACTGAGAATTCGGCACATAAGTTAGTCCACTCAAATGTTTAAACTCTGGCTTCCGAGAGCCCCGAAATAATAGATCTTCGTTAACAGCTATGTCGTGTCCAAAATCTTCGCCCGTAAACACATTGCTATATTATTTTTATGGTGACCTCTACATCCCCAGTGTGCTTATCCGTTATTGAAATATAGTTCAAGGACTACTGATTTATTTTGTTTTTGTAAGCTCCATTCTAAGGTATGCGTCCACATTATGGCAATATATTTTTTTGGAAGCGATGAGATACAACTAGGGCTCGAATTAAAGGGGTGAAAGCCAAGGAATTTTCCCCTTCCGACTTTCCCCCTCCCCACTTTTACATATCATGTTAATTCCCAACCGGGGAAAAATAATTCCATTTCTCGTGATTGTAAAAAATAATTGCCAAAATGAGCATAAATTTCTAGTAATGTGTCAATAACGTTCCATTTTTGAGAATTATTAAGAAAGTTTTCTAGGAATTGGTCGCGTAAATATGTCCTCTCTCTCCGAACCGTTACAGTAATAAAATTCTAAACAGCAATAAAAAAACAACGTGCGGAAAGGGACACGTTAGTTCGTCAGCTGAGCCTATGACCCACCCACTCGAGGCGTCGTGAAACCGACATCTGCCTTGGCATCGTTACAATTGTCTCTAACAGGCGCCTTGATGACATATTGCCAGCCTCTGAACGAAAAGTCCTTTCCATTCAGTGCAAATTATCGACACGTTATACGACGACAGCAGGTCGTTAGTTTGGCGGAAATACTCCAATTCAAAAATAGAAATAAAATTTTCTAATTAGTTTAAAACCATATCAAATTTATACACATATTCTATATTTATTAAAACCTCAAAAACGTTTTTTGGGACACAGTATTCGTACGCAGCACTACGGAGAAACAGAGAGACGAGACTCACTTGAAAATTTTCAGGAGGTCGTGAATAGGATTCAAATAATAGCAAATAAATTAAAAACCGAAAAATTTCACGGAATTTTCAAATAAACACGTTAAAAATAAAAGAAGATAAAAATTAGAAATAAAATGTTTGATACGCAGTTACGTTGAATTACATAATTCAATCTGTATTTCATTAGCCATAAGGAAGTATAACTACCACTGAATTAATAACAACCGGTATTATTAAACTTTATTATACAAACAATGTCAATTTATGGAAAACGTCACATCCAAAGCAACCAACGAATAATTTAATAACAATAATATTGATTAAAGTGTTCAAAGAACTTACATTCCAGGATGTGTAGTCCAGAAAAATTTCCAAACATTCTTTTACATATAGTTTATAACTAATCCTAGCGACCAATAATTTTACCTACATTGGTAGGTATAAAGCGAAAATTTTGTTGAGAACGGCCATGGCGATTTTGAGGAAATACACAGAATACAGGTCTTTTAAGATTTAAAATGTAACCATCTCTCATTTCTGAATACGATTGTTTTAGCACATATCGTAATATTAGAAAATACATATATTATGGATTCCAATAGTTGCAGTTGAGCCAAGGCCTCCTAAAGTCTAAAAATATGGAGGCAAGTGGATAAATACTCGGAAACGAAAAAAGCATAATAAGGTCGATATTGACAACGCAATGAAAAAATGCGTGATTAAAAAAATTCTCCAATTTATTTTAGCTACACATCAGGCCAAACATGCAATTATCTCGGCCATTTCAACATTCATATTTAAAGTAACCAAATTAGTCAGAAATTCTGCACCAGAAAAAAATACACCGGAAGAAGACGTTGCGACGGAAATTGATATAATTTCCGTAAACCACGTAGATCAAACGATGAATCGGTGATATGTTGCGACACAAAGTACGTATTTACAAAATATATTTTTCCAAGGCATTTCTGTTAAGACATTAAGAGACGATGTAGAATTAATATAATTGTACATACCGGCTCTTCTGTTATTATTATTACAATTTTAATGCTATTTACAAAGATGAAATGAAACAATTTCTTTCTAATTAGTACAATAAATATTATATGTTTACGTCAGCATCATATTGTCTTTGTCGACAGTCATTCTGATTTAATGGGAATATTAGTAACAAATTTACAGAATTTGGAAGTTACGTAAAAGATCATATAAATTTAGAGTATTTGCAGAGAAATTTAATTCGAGTACTTTTGACGGCATATAAGGTAGCCATAGAGAATTTTCAAATACTATTTCATAAGCTTTGTGGAAGATAGCGGAAAAAACGCCGGTACATTGATACTAACGCCGGTTAGATACTAACAGAAATTTGGCCAAATCGCACGAGACCCTTACAAAATATATTTAGTGACAAAATAAAACTAGGTTTATCTCCAAAACAATACACTGATGGTTATTTTTCTCACAACATACCTCATATAAAGTTAATTGGGTATGCTAAAACGAGAAACTAGATAGATTGGGATAGAACTAATAACCAATATTAAGAAAAACATCTTACGACTTAAATAATGATAACAATAATTTCTCTTCCAAGATACTACAATAAGTTAAATAAAGCACGATAAATTTTAATTTCGAAACATACATCATTTCGAATAATATATATTACATCGTGGTGTAACGTTTTGTAACTTTCTGAAAGCATAATGAATCAATTTTTTAAGTTTGATAGGCAAACCATACTAAAATACAACTGAAGTGAATTTACAATGAGGTTATTTTGAATAAAACGAAAAATGTTTAACGTACAACTTTCTGAAAGCATAATGAATCAATTTTTTAAGTTTGATAGGCAAACCATACTAAAATACAACTGAAGTGAATTTACAATGAGATTATTTTGAATAAAACGAAAAATGTTTAACGTACAATATCTTATTTATTGGGAGTATTTCTCGATGGAAATCATGGAAACCTTACTAGTACTAAAAGACTAAAATACCCTAAGAATTTTATTCCAGGCAGCTGTTTGTTTTCATGAAATGCACTCTCAATTAAACAAGGTTTTTGTAGAAAGGAAGTTATTCCATCGAATTTAATATGTCACGTCGAATCAGGAGGAACGAATACGTCTCTAACCAGTGCTTCTCCGGTGGTTGACGTAATCAGAAAAATTAGAGAAGTTCTTTTTCAGACGTAAGTCCATAGATTTTCTTAAACGTTCTCACAACATCTTGAAAAAATATGATTCGATTGTACAGAAAAAAATTTCTCGACCACTCACAGGCTTGTGATCTCCACAGGGAACCATCCCTACATCCTCAAAGTGGGTCTTGAAATCAGCAGAGACCAAAATAGAAGAGTGAGCGGGAAAGCGTCGAGGCAGAGTGGTTGGCAAGGAAGCAAGAAGGGGTGTCGTCGGCAATGAGCTCGAAGCCTCGGAGGTCACGGAGGACTATAGGAGCGGTGAAACGACGACGACGGCGATGGACGGCATACGAAGAGAGGGGCGGTGAACGCCGGCCGACTCGGGCGACGCCGTCTGCCTGCGTCAAGGGCTGCGAAGACATCAAGGGCTCAGAGGTCCTCGAGGCAGCCGAGGTGTGACGGGGGGAGGGTGAAGAGAGCGACGAGCAGGCTAAAGAGGGTGACAAACAGCGGATTGCGAGGGAAGCAGAATTGCTGAGCACGCCTGCTGGTGAGGAGAGGGTGAACGCGTGAACCTACCCATTGCAAACTTCCATATTTTCTGCGGGATAGTGTAATGAGGTGTCCCAAACCAACATTCGTACGTGCTATGTTACCGGCAAACCTCTAAGGAAAAGAACGAACGCGAAATACGCGCGAGGGAAGTCACCGACTTTAAGGGAGCTTTCCATCTAAGCCGAGAGCCCCACTGTTGTAGTCGAGTCCAACAGTTTCATTAGGTACAAACTATGCATCCCACATATATTAAAAAATATCTCTAGATTAAATCAACACCCAGCAAGTATGTACAAAATAAAAACACTGACGATATTCAAAGTTCTATGAAGGGAGAGGATAAAGACAATGGAAAATCTGAAACATACAATCCGCAATACTTAATACGAAGTACAAGGAGCAGATTTCTGAACCTGCAAACTATGTTTCAACAAGGGCGAGATAACGATTTTCTACATGTAATAATTTGAAGAAAGGCAATTATCCTAACGACGAAGATTGTAATCAGTAGCCATTTCTATGTTAGGAGGAAATAGATGTATTACAAATAAGGGAGCCGTTCGTTTCAAATTACCGTGTATTTCGAAATTAATTTCTTTCTTCTTCTGCCCTGTAAGCCATCACGAACCCCCATGGAACATATACCAACGAATATTTTCAATAGATCCAATAAAACGACAAACAACGCAAGAGATCCTAAAGCGAGCATCAAATAAATAAAGCATATAAATAAAACAACAAGAAACTTACAATGAAGCACGCGATATCTTTACAACAGAAATAAACATCTTTAATATGTTCAAACGACAAAACAAGCAAAACTACTGTTTAACTTTTGTAACAATTTTACCAAAAAACGACACTTTTATTAAATTTTACTTCACAAAATAAACACAAACCTAACTCTAGCGATTTAACACAGAGCCTAGTAATAGACAGGGTCGGATAAAAGCTCGCGAGACCCGGACCTACATCTGCGTGGCCAGGGTCTACAACTGCCTCTTCAAGGGCAACTTTTTATTTCAGCTAGAGTTTGCTAGTGGAAATTTATGCCAAAAAAGAAACGGGAACTAATCAACTCTGCTATAACTAATTTATATGGAAAAGAATGCTCGTCGTTCAACGCTCGTTTTAGAGATCACCGTCACTTGTGAAATTCCCATTAAATCAACTGTACTCCCAACATACCTTATAAATGTGACTACACCGCAAAGAACGGTACAAAAAAAAAAGATTATTTAGTTAAAATGTCCTTGTAAAACATACTCAAACGTTGAGGTCAGAACAAAAACCTTATTTAAACATGTTTTGTTTCACTATACGAGATCATCTGCACCAGCATGAACGACTACGAACGACGACCTAAAACTCGACACAAGAACAAATCTACCTCGAATCTCTCTCAGATGTAAAAGAAATCTCATTGCTGAAGAAAGCATCAAAGTCCTCAATTAAGGGTTATTGCACCTTCTTTCTACAATCAAATTTTTTAAATCGTGCACCTGCTCGAGACGTTGACCATCATTCCAAGAGTTCGCACATACACAACACGAAAAAGAACTACTGTTGCAAGTTTAAGACCTTGCATTTGATTGAAAAGAAAAGAAAGAGCGTCAATAATCAATAAAGGATTCACAAGGGTGAATTTGTCCAAGTGGGCCAAAATCTCACGTAAACAATGTAAACATTTGCCAAAAAATAACAAATGTCCACAATGTTTCGCACACGTCTAATAATGCGCCAACACAAGACACTAGTTTTGTGTTCACAGACAAAGCAAGTTGTCTCAAGTGGCAACCCTACTTTTATTTGCTTATTAAACATATACAATGGAAAAGGACAATATTGCAATTGTTTAAATAAGTTCGATAAAATATTTCGATATTACAACAGTTCAGAAAAGTCTGATAATAGTGGAAAAGTTCAATGATTAGTGACTTCCAGCGTCAAAATAAGCAGTAATTTCTTTGTATATTTCCTACTTTTTATCCCCAAAACATCAACTTTGTTTTCACATAACAAATTTTATATACATGTATATTGCAACCAAACCGAATGAGAACTATTTGAAAAGAGGAAATGACGAAGACATACGAAATACAACACCTGACCATCATATCATCACATACTTCCTGTCGTGTATATTGTCATATTTTTATGAAAATTTTTCGAACTCATTGAAAACAAATGTTTTACAAAAACTATTTCGCTTCATTGCAATACTATAATACAAGGCGAAAAGCGGACAGGAAAAATAAACATACTTGAAATTCGTGTCATTAAATGAATTAGAGTATCAAATGGGAAAAGCAGAGTTGTTTTTAAAAAAACATTAAAAATATATATTAAATGACTTGAGCAGCGATACTTGAGCAACCTGGGATACGAGATGTACTCAGGTGTACGCCAAAAATAACCGTATTGGTGGATTTCTGTTTACTTGCTTCTTACAATGCACCGCCGCTAACCTGTCCATTCCTCGCAAGCCACACGTCTGCTCTCTTGGTCTCCAATCGTAGGTGGACGGGCACTATTCATTGTTAATAAAGCGAAGGACAAGATACCTACTGAATTAATTCTTCACGAACGCTAGCACAAAAATTACTTTTACAATATTTCTTTCAAACAACTGGCGTCATATATACCTCGTGAGTTGTCCCGAGTGCTGAGAAATGGATGTGCCATCGAATACATAACAATATTGAATTCGCAACGTCAACAGCCAGGTGAAAATTGCGACGGACCGGGACTCGAACCCGAGACCTCCTCCTCTGGTCGCAGGTGTGCTATCCACTGCACCACCCGCTTCGAATCCCAAGTCCGTACGCAACTTTCACCTGGCCTGATCCGGTGAACCTGGGTCCCACCCCCCTTCAGGGGATAAATGACCACAGGCGGCTCCAATTCTGGTAGCACTTAAGCCCGGTTTTTGCGTACCTACGCGTCAGATGCATATTTTAGCTCACAACTTACGAGTACCTACTCGTGGAGGAGTGTTTGTAAAGAACAGCCAGGTCCCGGTCCGTCGCAATTTTCACCTGGCTGTTGACGTTGCAAATACTCCTCCACGAGTAGGAGCTTGGAAGTTGTGAGTTAAAATATTAAACTCATTGGAACAGCTGTTCTTGTTTAAGGTACCTGTTATTATTTACATTGCAGATACAAAGAAGTCTCACATATTATTTTAGTTTTGCACTTTATACGAAATTACTACATTGAAAATCAAATAATTATGTGTAATTAGATTTTATTTTGTAGTACCTTATGTTGCGTCATCAAGTATAAATAAAACGGATGATTATATGTAAGGAAATATAAGACCATTTCAGAACTTAAGAGCTAATATTGTTTCACTATATTGACTACAATATATAAGGAAAAATTACACATATATGGAGATTAAGAAAGACAGAGGTAATATTTAACTAAAATAACAAAACGAACAGAATTCACGGGAGTATGAAATTTTGTGAGACCTATTTAACTAAGCATTTGCCTCTTTGACAAAAGCACAATCAATCCGTTTCCTTTCTAAAATACACGAAGTTTTACATGACCTCGACAACATTCCTTAGAAATTAGATCTCAAGTTCTGCTCGTCCCTCCAATCAAGAGCATTCATTAGTTCAGTCGGCGTTCATTAGTTCAGTCGGTGCAATTTTTCCACCGCCAGCACAGCTCCAACAACGCTAAGGTCTTCACTATGGCCTTTCATTCATGACACAAATTAAATACGTTTCAATTACTGTCAGCCCTAAATAACCAACAAATCCCTCTTTAGAAAAATAATTGAAATTTGAGATAAACTTTGCGGTGTACATGTAAAATATGGATAATAGACGTGAGGATTACACATAATCTATATAAAATCCCATTATCATGGGTAATGTTTTCCAATACCGAGGAAAAAGTGAAACACGCAAATATCGAAAAGAAAGTGTAATTCGAATTGACAGGCAAGCGCGAATCTGATTACAAAGGTTCGCGTCCAAACATAAGCCTCGTGGAAGGAGGTTGATATTTGATTCAAAAGAGCTTGTCATGTTGAGGATACTCATGATGACTCAACTGATTAATATTATACAGAAGTTTATTTATAAAATTGTCGTAGTTTCATTAGGAAGATATTCAGATTGCTTTTCGCAAGAGATCGAGGAATTCAAGTATTTTCATTTTTTCTCTAACGTAAGGATATACAAGTCAGGAGAGCTTAAAAAATATGTCCCTAGGAAAACGCCAAAAAATACTGCATTAGCGACATACATGGAAGAAGACAAAAATTATAAAAAAGCGTCAAATTATCGAGGAACAAAGATAATCACAGAACAACCATTCGAATTTGCAGAAATACATGGCAATTTTGTGTTTAAAATCAGTATATTCGTGCACATAGTTTACTTTGGTTTCTGATATTACATTAGAGGATATCACTTGATACGTAAAGATGAGCAGTAAACATAGGTTATTCCCTGAACCTTTCGAGACAAACACAAATTACAATATAAGGTAAAGGCACCAGTAACATCATTCACGACAGACAAATCAGGCACTGAACTCTTCAACATGATTTCCACTGAAACTATTGACGTTCTCTCCCCGACAAATAAATGTGAACGCAGTAGTTCCTGATTTTTCTATTTGACGTTCCTTCATACTATATGTTACAGGTGTATTTGCACCAATGTTTTGTCCCGACGAATCTTCGAAATTCTTCCCAAGTTGAATGTGGTCACCCAGATCTGAGGGGTCCGTGGCGGTGTTTCTTACGTTTACATAGCAAGTGAGGTAACAGCGTTCTGCGAACGCCAAGAGATATCCTCGAGATAAAGACGAAAAGAGCTTCTAGAACAATGGCCACTTCTGTGTATTTAGTACCATAAAGCTCTTTCCACGCTGCTCATCCACGTCCCGTAATTTTTTTTATTTTAAAAATATTTAATACTTATCCTAATGTCGTTTATCTTGAATTCGACGAGTCAGAACTAACTGGGCGAAATGTTTCATGAAAAGAAGGGTAAATCATGACGCGTTATCAAAAGAGTTTTAACTCGCTATCTTCAGAGAAATGCAATAAGTATAAATGTTAATAACTAGAAAACTGCAATGTCGAGTAGTAACTTCACTAGTATGTGGGCAGTAGCGAAAACACTACAAATTAAGAAAACTGAACAACATTATAAATGGCTAACGGACACAGATAGGTCCTCAAACAAGGACAAGTGGAGTTATTGAGGGGTGGAGTGGGAACTACGATATGTAGAAGGCATCACGCATACGTAAGTCTAGATGAGGAAATATTCGCAACTCAGAAATCAGTCTCAGGATCAACCTAATACACAACTATCTACATACAAGGATGTAGCATTTCACTGAAGACGAGGAAGTGAATGTAACAGGAAAAAAAAAAGATTTAATCTTAAATAATGTAAGGAGAAATGACTTAGAGAACACATGGTTTCAGTCAAAGAGAAAAACAGACGTATAGATAAAGACAACAGTAAAAAACTGCGTCACCTTTCGTCTTTCTTTCTCCCAATATTTAGAGAATGTGACAGAAAAATTTATTTGCCTAAATAACTCGAATATCATTCGAATCAGGATGACTCTACACACAAGATATTTCTGTGTAGCTACTATATCGTAAGATATAAATGTACAGCCATAACCATAGTCCTTCTTAACTCTGAAACTAAATGGAAACTTGGGAGCGAAAGATTGTCTCTGTCAACAATTCACTACCCACGCTTATGAATAAATCGTGGGGTACAGCGGCGTCGGAGGAAACGCGAAGCTCCAGTCGGTGAGTGCGCGGAGTAGAGTCAGGGAGAGGGGAGAGGTTGCACGTGCGTGGACGTAGGAGCTCTCCACACAGCCTCTCCTTTTACAGCAAACCACACCTGCACACCTGTTAAGCTTCGCTCAGGTAAATCTCAGTCAAACGACGCGAGGCGCAGTCCCGCTGACATTACTGACAGAAGGAGAAATTCTGGATTACATCACAACACAAGCACGTGTAAATATTAAGAGTCGGGAGGGCAAAGTGTATCCATATGTTCTACGACCACAAAGCGCAACACTCAAAGGTGGAGCGTGTGGACGTTCTCAGCACTACACGGCAAAGGACTGCAACGCCTCCGGCCAAAAGAGAGGGCAACGGCTTGCTGGACGAGTATCACTTCACGTCAGTGGAACGACAAGTCGGAGGAAAAAATTACGCGACAAGACAACAGTCCGAGGAGCTCCAATGGACGCGGAGAGCGTTAACCCCGCCAGGATCCGACGCCGGCACTTTACCTTCTGCGTCGCTCACACCACTGGCGGTAGGACGCCGCGCGCCGCCGCTCGCGTCCTCCGGCGGCGGGGCGACCGCGGGCGGGGGCGCCGCGGCCGGTGAGTCGAACAGCGAAGTGCGCTGAGCGGACGACCGCGGACCACTGGCAGCGCGCTTTCGCGTTCGGTTTCAGCGCGCGACCGCCACGCCGTGCGGCGGCACGACGAGAACTACACTTCCCTCCCGGCCCCACGCACCAACAGGTCGAGAAGTCCGAGCGCCCACGATGAGGAACGACTTCTTCGGCGGAAATAAGGAACTGAATGAGACCTTGCAAGGATAAGTCGCTTTTGCCCCGGCCCTCTCTTAGTCCCAGCAGCATTCACAAAAACCATTGAAGCCTGACTTAACGTTAATCGAATAAGATGGCCTTGTCTTGTGTTACCGTAATAATATTTGCTGACAATAATCGTAGTGGAAAAAAATTGGAAGTGATTACTAGAAATTGTATCATTACTATTTCCCGAATTGACAGGTTCATACACTCATTTGGTTTCGTCAAAACTAATCAGATAATTTAAGAAATAGACATTATACGACAAATTCTACATTTACATTTTTCTTATTTCCTGGTTGGTCCTAATGCCAATAAGGCGTTGTGGGGAGTACTGCCCTCGAATCGCACGTAATTCACGGTGAGCAGTAGTGTAAATATGAGGGGGAAGAAGATGAATCCCCTCCCAAAGGATTCACTTTTTTAAAAAAATTATGGATTTATTGAACCAAAATAAAATATCACTTTAACCACAATTTGCAATTTTTGTAATTTGTGACCTAATACCAAGAAATTGCAGTTAAATTAACACGAGACTAAGAGAGTAACGTTTTTACATTACTTTATCTCAATACGACTAGTTATAGGACTTATGTTCTATGACAATCAAACAATGTCGCATCATTTGTCACCTTGAGACAAACTTTCCACACAGCACTTCCTGGAACACTTGACTTCAAATTCAAAAATTTCTCAATGACTAAAATCATACTAACACCAATGTAATAGCAAACAATCAGATCTATCTAGTCTTTAAGCTAGAGTAATAATCTAAATTCTAATTCGCCCCTCCCCAAAACAGAAAGGAAATACTATTCACGCCGCTGTATGGAAATAACTTAATGGATTGGAGAGATCTAAGTGTGTATTGGGAAAGAGAAGCAAAGCGTTACCATACGAATTGCTATGAATGGAACTTGCGGTCCATCCATTGGTCTACTGAACATCACACGGCGATGAATCAATTCCGTCAGAGAATCGTTTTATCTACTTGTTTCCAGTGTATAACTTACACCCCACATTCCAAAACAACACCGCAGATAATAATAACTATCACGTCGTATCAACGAGACAACAGTTGTGCGGACCCTAAGGCACAACGAAGAAACCTGACCACAGATACATCTCAAAATAGTTATATCACGAAACATGGAGAGCGCCTTCCGACCCATCTCCGATAATCCAGAGAGTAAGTCCTAGAAGCTGAAGAACCTCTGGGCAACAATAAAATTAATGGACATCTTTTCAAAAATTAGTTGAGTATAGAACGCCCAACATACCTCTGAGAACTCATAAAACAGACGCCGCAGTCGAATACTCGAATAAAAATATTTAAATGCATCGTGCAACAAAAGCCTGAATAAACTAAACAATTTGAAACATCACAAGCAAACATAATGAGAGAATAACTCGAGAGAAGCTAAAAACTGTAAAATACCATCAAGCAAACCAACTTAAATGACACAAGTAAAACAAATCACAATAAATGCAGTTAGAAACAGTGAATAAAACAAAAAGCCTATTAATTTCTGCCAGTCAGTCGGGTAACACATTCCCCATTAACTATGGTACGTTCGTTCCTGATTTTTTCTTTTTGGGGATGGCAAGATCTAGAGGGGTTCTAGAGCAAGATCACTCGAATCATTTTATTCGCATGCTCGTATTTCGCTTGGGTTTGTTGAATTTGCTCTTGCAGACGGTGCAAGGTCTCAAATAAACAAAACAGTTTTCATTAACAAAAAAGATAAATATTATAGAACTCTTTGACCAATCTCACGATATAGCAACAAAATTGTACACCTAACGATAAATTTTGGAATTCTCAGGCATATTTATCACTTCGCAAAAAAAATCAACTCTTAAACATGCATGTAACAATTTTTCAATATTTCTTCACTTTTTGCGGCGCTCGCTGACGAAATAGCAAAATGACACACTGTAGCCTAGTTCACAATAATCCAGCGGCAAGTGATTCCGAAACCAAGCATGTTCGGACAAACGTAGAATAGCTTATTAAAATTGATTTACTTCTTTAAAAAGATTTATTGGGCACGATCCTGTAAAATTATAAGTAGACGGTTGAGTAGCACTCCCCACCCCATCACACCACATAAGCCCACTAAATAATTTTGACCAAGTGACCAGTTTAGTTCGAACACATTCTGTTGCTAAATCGCTAACTACTGGGTTAAATTACTAGCGTAGTGTGAATCATCTCTACGAGGCGGTCCGAATAGATGATACGCAACAATAACAATTTCTTGACACACCCCTTGCATGCTATTTCATACGATAAATTTTACTTTTTTGCAAATAAAGGACAATTGCACAGCCTACAAGAACACCTTATCAACGTCATCCAGATGTTCTGAGACGCTTACTTATCACAAAAATTATTGATTTACGTAATACTTATTTGATTTTTATTATTTTGACTAAAATACTAGCAGGAGTAATATACTGGAATTACTGACAGTAAAGATATTACCTTCGTTCGCGTTACTGAAACATGTTGGCATCATGTGCTTTCAATATCGTGGCAATAGGATCCCCAAAAGTTTCATGGTTCTGAAGGAATAACTCGATTGCACTTAAATCATTACATTAAATTTTTCTCTTTCGCAAATGTAAATAAGACGCATGAATGGAAAAAAATTGTCAAAAGTTTCTTTTGAAATAAAAAGTTTAAAATTAGAAAAGCATTTTAAATTTATCACCCAACGAATTCGTAAACTAGAACAAAACTAACTAAACCTACAGAACTCACTGAATATATCTTGGGTCACAGAAAATCATATCATCGTGCACAAAGTCTCGTAACTATATATTTTGGAGAATAAATTGTACTCAAAACTTTTATTTTCTTGAGAAGAAAATTTGTTAATTCTCAAAAGCTATCTCTGTCTATTCCAATTCTCCAAAGAACAAAATACTCCTGCACGGAATTTCCCTGAACGGTGTCATTACAAAAGAGAACTGCAACATGGAAACTATTTTCTCTCAGCAAAGTTAGGAAGAATTTTAGTATTTACTTTCAGCATCTAGGTTAATCAAAGAGATTATGTTTTATTAGAGAGCCGTGAACCCAATATAAGAAATCAAATTAAACAGGTACAAGATTGAATGAGTGAGTCAAAAGTTGCAATTGCCCGCTTTTAGTACAAGAAAGACTGACCGCGTCAATTTTACTGCATGAAATAAAAGAGTACTTTCCCTACAATTTTACTATAAGAGAAAAATCACATCAACGTAATAACGATTTAATAAGCAACATCAAAAAAGAAAAGAAAACAGATTAATATATTTGTTTACACATCAACACAGTGTTTTATCCAATAACATTCACACATACTGAAATACTCCAATTTACACTAAGAGTCAGATAACTCCATCCTTAAATAGCAGTGTTTATTACGAGAAGGGACGCTTTATGATGTTTTCATGAGCTCTAAAACGTTGCACACTCCACGTCGAGGGTAGATTAAATCCAACGCACGCTTGTTATGAAGGGGGTTATAAGCACCATAACACACGAAATGGCAACGTATTCGCAGAGCTGCGAGTAACATATTTGAAGAAATGAACTCGTAAGTCCTATCACGTTTAGCACAAAATGCAACTTGAACATGACAAATGAGTCAACTATCTACGCCAGTTTCAGAAGAGATTCCCGTAGCAACAACCCCTCGCACTAAAAAATACTAAGTCTCACAGAGTTTTCGAGGAAGCAAACCAAATCCTTTCCATATCTTGTTCCTAAGAAACTCAACATTCTAAAATGCGCAGCTAATTAAGTTGCGTTCATAATCCCTTTCCTGGAAGCCTCACTACCTTTCCTTCACCCCTCGGAAATACAACCTGCTTAAAGGACGTAGGACGTGGTGTTACTTTTCAAGAGGACATAGCAGAAAGGAAATAGCTGTTGCGAAGAAACACATTCATCCCTTTCTCCTGCTCCGTTCCATGATAATTTCGGAAGATATCCTAGGCATTTTCCATCATCATCTTGTAAGGAGATGCCGAATAATGGGTGATACAATGATTATGATTTATCAATTTTTGCTGCCGTAAAATGTGTCAAATCCTAAATCACTTTATGCTGATGCAAACCGGATGTACACCAGGATGACGAATAAATGAATAAAGGAAAGGATTGCATTACAATCAAACCTTACGTGGGATTCGAAGTCACAACTTCCGGCCTACGACTTGACTCTTTAGATGAGGTACTCTGTAAAAAATTGGTACTTATGTAAAGATGACGGAGCAAACACAGAAAATAAAATTAAGCACTTATTCTTACAGTTACAGCATAGTTAGGGAGGGCAATGCAAGTCAAACGGACTGTGACCAATGTTTGATCTAATATGCTTCTCTAGGGCGAATGACGATGAGCGAGTGTTCTGGTGGAATGAAAGGCAGGGGAAACAGGAGTACCTAGAAAAAACCTGCCGGGAACCCAACCACATGGATCTGACTAAATCCTACAGGGTTTGATCCAGCATCACCCGAGGTAGAAGGCGAGTACGCTAGACACTACGCCACAGGTCGCCCCAAGAAGTTATTTTTAGCACAGAATGATTCTGGTCTCGGACGCTTTTGAAAATTAGTGCGAAAGGAATTGAGAAGAAAAACTCGAACAAGCAACAAATCATAATAGGGACTACTGTTCGAAAAGGAGAGCCTCGTCCACAACAAAGTCATGTGGGGGCTCTTTTTAATAACTCCAAATAAATTTAAACGATTGGAAATTTTCCGAGGAATTCGCTATTCGGTCCGTATTAAACCTTTTTTATCAGTTCAGAAACTGTGTGGAATTGTCAAGTCAAATCCTCACTTCTTTCTCCATGACTTGAAATTCTGCGATTGCAATTATTCACTAATAGCCAATCACTACAATATTACCAGGAAAATGGTTAAATAGTGTATCTATAACATCTAATCAAATCAAAACTATTTCATTCCCAGCGCGTCGCAACGACTCCCCCAGATGAAGACGAACTACGGTACTGCAACCCATTATACACGAGAGTATTAAGGATCACCATTTTGCCAGGGGTACGAAATATGCACCTTATCGATAGGAAAGAATCACTTAATAACAAAAATTAGTTAAATTGATTACGTATGAAATCTTATGTCGTAACTCAACGATTCTTATAATTCTGAACGATTAAAATTAGACGGTGTTATTGATATTAAGTAGGCAATGAAGCCTTCTAAAACTTCCAAAGAGATTATATATGATTAATCAACCACCTCCTTTCTATCATACACTTTATTCACAAAATTTGTCTACAAAGTATGAAAAAAAAAGTATTTAAGAAAGTCTTTAGTTTAAAATCAATACATTATGAAGTGAAAGGAAAAATTAATATATCTGATGTAAACAAATATGTTCAAAATTCTATTCTTGTGACATCATGTATCATACATAATAAAAGCAAGGACGCCTTCATTAAAACAATGCAATCTTAAAAATTAATTAAAAAATATAATTAATATATATCATACTCTTTGAATTAAAGTTTCCATGATTTTATTATTGGCGATCTTTAATGTTACATTGAAAGTGGACATCCTTAAGACAGTACAATAGAATTTAAACTTCTTCGACAAAATAAATTTATTAGAAATCATTCATTCTTCACCACATAAATTTGGAAACAAATACTTATCAATACTATTGTGTAACAATGAATTTACACAGAAGTTCAGTTAAATTTCCTCCGAACACAATTCACTATTTTGCAAATTACAGTACAGTTGCATTACACCAAACTTTATAACGGTAGAATATTAAAATATAGTTGCACTGGAATCTGCGACACACGCAAGTTCTTTACCGAGTAAATCTTCGGTGTTCTGATAAACGGTAAAGCAATGGGCCATGCAAGTGCAAGCTTACAGACACACGACAGATTCCTGCTAAGGCACTTTACTCAAACATTAATACATTATGCACTTGTTTCTTCGACCGGAACGTGATGCTCAGATTCATCGACGCAAAGTGCAAGCTTACTCTCTCGGATTTTCAAACCCAACGCACAAAAAGAAATTTCACTTTAAACAGTTTGATTTTTCGTCCTTTTAAAGTGTTAGGTGGAAGAGCAGTCCTGGTGGCCTAAACCTCACCACATGACAAAGTAAAGACATCAAATAAATAACATTAATATGTTTTATTCCTATTTCAACACTTTTAGGTTCTGATAACCCATTTGCGTTAATTTGTGTGAATCGATTCATGGTAGAATAAAGGACGTTACTACTGACCATATGACTGAATGGCTGAAAGAGTAACGTACTTCAATTTCATTGCAGCGAAGATCTCTAGCAACTACAGAAATGCACCCGAATCTTCATTATGAATATGTTAAGCCGCAAAACTAAGATTCTATCACTCTTCTGCACGATGTATGAATTCACTCGTGAATCACACCGGAAGTGGTTCGAGTGCTGTAGTGTCAAGTCAAACAAAAATGAGGAAAATGAAATTTTTGTTTTGGGGACGCGACCATTCCAAAGAAAGTCCATTCGGCGCCCATATGATCATACCATAAGGCGTCGTGACAACAATCCGTCTTTGGAAAACCACTTAATGCACACAAATTACGCAAAGTCGCAACTTCCCGAGAAAGCAGTAATAGTAAGAAGCGTCATTGTCTCAAGAACTTACTTGCTTCTTCATTTCTAGCGATGTGCTGTGCATTTAAATTCCTCAGTCGTCACACCAGGCAGTGACGCGAAGGAAGCTCAACTTTTATTATTTATCGTCCTGGCTTTTGGGTGTACATCGCGTCATGTGTCGAAGAGCCCACGTATCGACTGCCCTTCCGCAGTCTTCCTTCTGGCAAATGCGGCATTTGCCCTGAAGTTCATTCATGCCTTCAAAGTGGCATCCGAATTTTAGCATTTGCCCAGAAGAACGTCGACTCTTCGACACACTACGCAGCATACACCCAGAAGCCAAGACAATGGACGTCGGTTGCGGAAGCCAAGAAAACTTTCAATGTTGCTGACTAAACGACAAGGTTTGTAAAACATTAAAGGTAAAAAATAATCATATTCTGCCCTCACTGTGTTCATCCGGCCGCCATTGAAACTTATCACTTCTACTGCGAACCTCGAGTTCTAGTAATTTGGATATTCTGGTCAATATTATATTATGGCGAACTTAAATTGCATGCTCGTTTCTAATGTCATTCTTTTCGACTTTTATTATTTTTATTTTATGTGGAGAGGATAGTTGAAGCAACCAACACTTATTTCATTCAATTATTCTCATTTGTAAATAATGATTGCTCTAAACACAAGCAATGGGGGACACATCGCAGACAAGGAACTCACGATGTATTCGTTGAAATTTTTATGAAACTGATTTTGTCACGCATGATATGACTAAAATATCGAGTTCCCGAAGTGTATTTGAAAAACGCAGCTTCAGAATTCTACTGTATTCATATTTTTAAGAGATATCATTTTAAATCTCATATCATTTCGTTTATATAATCTATAGTCACATAAATAATGTATAGTGTTGCCTCTCACCTGAGCAACGTTCTCGAAATGCTCGTGGCTCTTCTGGTAAACCCGCGCCTTCTGCAAATTTCTCCCAATGGCAATATTCTTCCTCAAAAATACTTCTCCGTGATCTGCCAACCAATCAAGAACCTGAAAAAAGCAAATATGTGAGTGGATGAACAAATGGCGATCCAAGAGCATAGAACAATGGTTCGTATGCGAAAAACCTCACATATCGTTCTTATAGTTACACTAAAATTATATGGATGCAGCTAAAATAGGTAGATATTAATTTCATGCTTCAATATCATAGTTAATTTCAATCAATTTCATAGTTAACAGAACTTACTTATACTCTATTATTGAGTATCCTATACTCTTATGTCTACCGTTTATTTCCGTAAGACCTTCCTCGTCCGACGAGCGAAACGAATGCTACTCTAAATTGATTACACGAGATGTCCCGTCCATAAAGTTAGACTATATACCATCAGTGGCAGCACACCTACGGTCAAAGCAATAGTCCCGGGTTCGAGTCCCGGTCCGTCGCAATTTTCACCTAACCGTAGATGATGGAAACTTCCCTCCCCGAGTAGGTACTCGGAAGTTGCGAATTAAAAATCCTACGACTTTTTGGAAGGTTGTAGGTGTAATTTTGCTACATGCCTAAACTTCCCAGTCTTCATCTCAAATCACTACAAGTTAAACAACTAATTTTACACAAATACGAGATGCAAGACATTTGCAAATATGCATTTTTATCTTCAATTAATAGCCAAATGAGCGACACAAACACATTAATTCACAAGGGAATTTAAATTGATCTCTTTCTGACTGATTCAAACAACTGCACAAAGTTTGATAAATAGAACAGTAGTAGATCGATAGAACAAAAAAATCATATGGAATACCATAATCAAGTCTATTTATAAAGAAACAACAGATAATAATGAAACAGTAATTTTCCTATGGTAAATTTTCCAACCACAAGTTATTTCTAGTATTTCTATTGATAGATATTTTCTTTCATGCATTTTAAATGGGGATATTTTCTTATATTCTGGTTGTTATTTATCTCAAAAGCAATTATCTAAATAGATTCTTGCACTGTTGTGCAAAATCGTGACAAGATAATTTATAACATTTGCAATTCTTGCACCACAAATTTAACGATTGCATGTTATTTATAAAAAAGTCATTTTCAATACTATAATGTATTATCCGAATACTTCCAGAAGAAATGGCAAATGAACAGTGATATTAAGAAATACCAATATCTCACCTGCTTCACATCTTCCTGAAAAAGTCGTAATGCTAGGCGTTGATGCAGTTTAATTTTCTTTGCATGCCATTTCTGCTCCAACGTTCGATGATGATTCAGGATTTGATGAATGACTGCAAGAACATGACTAGCACCTTCTGAATAATCTGCTGCAGGATTTCCAGTAGGCCGACCAGTGTCATACACAACCTGTCCATCGACGGTTACCTGTAAAGTACCCTTACTTCTACACTGAAGTAAACCAAACATTTGAAAAGAAATATTTTTGAAAGAAAGCATGCATAGCAATTGTAAAAGAATTAGGAATATCTAAAATTTAGGGAAACTGTTCATATATCAGAATGAATTTTGCCATAAACAGGTACTTCTTCATTTCAAATAGAAGAGTTAAACACTACAGATTTGGACAACTATACTAAAGTCATCATATTAAGAGATTGATAATAATATTAATAACAATATATTAATAAAAATTGCACTTTTTCATAATTCAAATAAAATTATCATTAATACTGATTTCGTAAAGAGATTTTCCCTAACTAATCATACTAAGGACTTCAAGGAATCATACTTTTTTTCTCAAATTCCAATAACACACAATAATTTACTGCAGCCAAATGACAATATACACATTACTTTCATAAGCCATAGCAAATTTTAACATTCACTTATCTTAATTATTAAAGAAATATATACAGATTTACAATGAAGTGAGACTTCATCAAACAAGTACAAATACAAGTCACATAAAATCTCAGAAAATTTAAGGAAAGGGCATAAGGTGTATGTGAAGAAAACTAGATTTTAGACCTTAATAAGTGTTTTTTTTTTGTATTTGTACAGAACACTTATTTCCTTTGTGTTTGATAATAATAAGTAGAAAATTTTATACTTCAATTAGAATTTTTCTTTACAGTATTATGTCTTCTCTCAGCAATTTTGAAATTAATTTATGAAATTCAAAATTTCATTAACATAAAAAAAACAATAATCAACACTCCACAGTGAAGAATTACTAACAGAGCAGGATAGTCTAGTTACAGCAGAAGAAAGATCTGCAGGAGTTCAAATAAACCGAGCAGAAGAGCATGAAGTAATTTGGAAAGGAGTAAACATTCACAGTTCTATCAATAAAGTAGGAGGAAAAGAAGTTCATAGCAGAAGTATGACAAAAACAGCCATCAACTAAACCAAAAGTTCTGACTACAGTTCTAAAATATTCCAGTACCATGCAATATCTACCAGGTACATAACAATGCAGTAATAGATGTTATCTGAAATCCACAATTTTTCTTTTAGCTGTAGAGACACACAGAAATTTGGAAAAGACACACTGATGGATTCAAAATATTACTCACATATACTGTGCTGCTACAGACAGAAGAAGAGTGTGCCTCTACACAAAAATATTTTGAAAAGAAATCACACTTACTGTATGGCCCTTCAGCTTTCTTCTTGAATTCTTGAATAAAGAAATGAAAGGCATTACATTCAATCAAATTGAGAATGAATCAGTTTATATGATTATTTTTAGAAATTGATCATTCAATGTATCATGTATTTGTACTTGATTTCAGACACGAATGAAAATCACTGATTTATGGAAACTACTATTTAAATTTGTAATAAAAGAATAAATACACATTTCTTTCTAACATAGAGGTATATTTTCTTAAAAAAGGAAAAAGTCTCTCAATGAATGAAACTACCACTCAATGATAAAAATATTATAACTTTATTTTTTAAACAAATATGTGCTTTAGCAATAAACATGCAATGAACCAAGCCAATTAGCATCTATTTTCCTGACACATTCAAAATCTTTTCACGGTTAAAAGAATGTAAATAATACCAAGAATGAATTTCATAAGCATTCCAAAAACTAATCCGTAACGTAACTTCACAATAACTACTTAATGTAAAGCCAAACTAAAATATACAAGAATATTGGAAGTAATCAGAAATCTGCTCATAATGCTTGGTATTGAATGTCTATGCTGAAGCTGCTACCAAAAAGTAAGAAAGACTGCACAGAGAAAGAACCAGAAAGATGCATACATGTTTTCGGGAAGGCTCCATTCCCGGTTGATTACAAATCTGAACCAGGTGGTCGAGCTGATAGAGCAGTTTTTTGCTAGTGCTATGAACCTGTGGAGGACCCAACAACCAACACCTCAATTAGTTCCTTCAGAATAAAGACATTTTCCATCACCATTGCAGGCAATGTTCATATACATATAATTCCTGTCATGACATCAAGTCAACTAAATCCTTCAATAATGAAGTACTTTCATTCAAACAGGACCAAATATTAAGTAAAACTTTCTGGGTAACAAAAAAAGGACCAATAAAATCAAATCCTATGTTGAGTTTATTAGTTGACTGTATGTTACATGAAACAAGAGAAAACTAAGAAAACAAGAAAACCATTTATTTCCAAAATCCCAACTTGGCCAAGTCCCCGCGCTTTCACCAATTTGAAAACTGCAAGAGAAAAGGAGGTTCATTAAAATAATTAAAAACTGGATCATACATTGTTGTTGAAAATACACTCTCTGGCATTTGGTGTGGTGGGGAAGCAATGACAAACTTGCACCATGATGTCAAGGCCATTTAGTAATGCCTGATAAGAATTGTACACCTGAAAAACAAATAATAATAAAAACTGAAATAGGGGACAATAGATTCAATGAACCACATAACTAAAATATTTTATTGACTAAAAACAAAACAACTAATAATATCTGGAAGAAAAAGAAACATAAAAACAATGTATGCTTAAGATATGTCTCCATAAAAGCAATTAAAGAGCAATAAATGAAAAACAAAAAAAATACAGAAATAACAGACAGATAATTGTAAAACTAGTAAATCAATTAAATTCAACATAAATTGTCAAATTTCTTAGCTTTATTCAATTATCACCAATGACAGAACACAAAATATATCCATAAAACAACTAAAAATCTTTCAATTTTTCTTTGAAATTTAGGAAATAGATTTGAGAAATACTTCTTTCAGGGAAGAGACTGATCCTTTTGATGGGAATCATTCAAATGTTTAAATGAATTGTAATTTGCTATATTATAATCAAAGAACGTAACATATTTTTGGTAATAAGAAAGCCATTTATCTCCACTCTATTGGCATAAAATTCCAAGAAATTAATAAAACAACTTCAAAACCATTTACATTCACAACAATTTTCTGACAATGTTCAAAATAATGTAATACTGAAGGAAAACATTTATAATAAAAAACTGAAATAAAACAGTGAAAACTATTACACTCAGGGAAATCTTGCCACACCTTAAAACAAAATATTCTATCTGACAAACAACCCACCATACATCTACACATAACACACAGCATGTTCTTGTATCTACAGATGCTTGTTACATATCTCAAAACACTGACACTACAAACCAAACAATTTAATGACACAAATACTAACAGGTATATTCACCTTATCTAACAAATAGGGTATTATGATTGTAATGAACACAACATTACAGTTAAAAAAGGAGGGTGTAGAATTTAGAGTAAAACAGTTTAAACTCTATCTCATGTCATTAGAATATTAATAATAGAAGCTTATTTCCATGTTCAATAAAAATGTTTTAGAGAAGCTTACTAATTTGCTCAAGTTAGGAATATTAAAAATGCTTTTTTCCAGTACAACATCCATTATTAATAGCACAATTTTACATGTTTAAAAAGTCACACATTTGAGTTGCTTCAAACTAAATTATTCACAAACAAAATCAATCGCACTACATTAAAGGTGGAAGGAATCTTGAACCATTAATGACTATGCTTGGATAACTCAAGAGGAATTAGTCACTAAATGCTCCAGTAATTATGAATGCGAAACAAGGCAAAATAATTACAGTATTGATTTTAAATATTAAATTTTAAAACTAATGTACTCATTTCTTTTAACAATCACAATTATGTTTCTTGATCAAGTTTTAATGACAGGCATGCATTCTGATGCTCTAGCTCAGTTCAGCTGATATTAAGTCAATTTCAACTTTGGCATATGAATTATGACAGTAAATGAAAATAAAGAAATATTTCTTATATTAAATGGAAAACAAACAATAACTGAAACAGCAAACTATGTTTCAACTTAACTAAACTTCAATGATGGTTTAGTATATGCATTTGATAGTCATAGCAAGGGCATACTAGATGCCTGAAGCATACTGAATTTCTATGGCAGAAAAAGCGAACTTTTGATTATTTCAAACAGCATCATAATAATATTTCCAGTAACTATTCAAGGAGTATATATTACTGAAAGCTCACAATATTGAAGCTCTAAGTGCATACATTACTCTCATTTTCAATGGAGAATTTTCATTTTTTCTTCTTCTATAAATTCCAGCTAATAAAGCATTTTAAAAGGCAAAACTTAGAAAGATTTTCCATCTATTAAGCTTTAATATTCTTTAGCATATATTTAGAAATTTATTTTAAAGCTCTGGCATCTTAGAAATAATACAGCCAATTTGAGATTGAGTGGCACGAGAGATAATGTAATCTATGAATTTTCACTCCCATCAAGTACAGTTTAGGAAAACCCCATGAAAATTTATTGAATTGTGGTGGTAGAAATACTGAAACTTATTCACTGTAATGTTAATTGAACTAATCAGCTACTCATGTCTATAATTAGTCTATTATAATTAATTAATTGATTATTCCAATTAACATAGCAAGAGTCTTTTTTTTATGTATCCTAAGCTCTATTGTCATAAGTGAGATAGCTAAGGTGGATAGGTGCCCCAAGGTCACCAAAACTAATCACTGGCTTCTTATGATTCCATCACCTCTCACTCCATCCAATGACTAAATTTTAAACAGATGACAGCTTGCAAGAGGCACACAATTTATTGCTGTAGCATTCTACACATTAATCAAACCAGCTGGCGAGGCGAAATCTGAACAAGATACGCATCAACACTGAACTACAACAGGCAAAGGCCAATGTGCATAAAGAAAAAGAAGAGGATAAGGAAGAAAATGAATGAACCCCTCAATGGCTAATTTTTACACTCTACAAAGTGTTCCAGGATACACAGAATAAAAATTAAATAGTATAATACAAGAAAGTAACAAACACTGGCAATCATGAAGTAAGAAACCTCAAATTAATTCCTTGGGTATTAATGACTGCATTAAGAAATCGCATGGGAACGAGATTGCCTTTATTTTTCACAACTTTCACCTCACAATTATCAAGTAAGATTACAGATAAAAACAAATGCTGAAGATTTGTTACTACTCATAAAAATTAATATAAGTAGTAGTTTTTGGAAAAAGAAATATCCCGATACAGTCACCAATTAACACAAAAATTATCATTATATTACCCTAACACTCAAAGCTGGGGAAACTGAGGATCATGAAATTTCCACTGATTCTACCATGAGCAAATCTTTCATCTTGTTGATGTATCTATGTACTAACTCAAGTATAAAGCAAATACAAATTTTAGTAACAAAGTTTTCAATTAAAAATAATGACCTTTGATTTTTCTGATGAGGAAAGAAACTGAATGATGGGTTACATTTATTTAATTGCTAGTCTCATAAATTAGAGTATGTTTATCTGACTATTCTTCTAATGCACTAAAATAAAAAGTAAACGAGAGATTTTACCTATTTATTTGCTAAGATTTATCTTAACTGACTGATTCAGATACTTGGATAGTGCAATAGTCAAAGATATCATTAGAATAGGAAGAAGAAGAAAATAATATCAAAGGAAATCTTGACAAAAATTAATTTACCGTGAAACATAGGGTTGGGGCAGCTTATATATTAAGAAACTCTAAAAAATGTTGATCACAACTTGAAGAATACAATGAATGATAATGATATATTTTTTCTTCAATTAAAATAAGTAATTTTTCTACATGAAAAATGTTTACACAATACTTCCACCCTGTCCAGGCTTAATGTTTCCAGATTAAAGGTTATAATGTTCTCACCAGAAGAATATTGTGTTCTACTGTGGTGGTGTAGTTTGAAATTTACCCAGTTTTGACATGTTAATCATTAACTAGATACATGCAAAGATAATTTGAAAAATAATGAGTACAGTGATTCTGGATTTCCTTGTATTAAAGCTCAATAATGCAATTTTTTTTCTACCAGCATTTGCTGACACAATCTAAGCCATTTATAGAAGAAATAAAAAGAATAGCACTAAATCAAAAAATTATAATCATCATGGCAACATTTTAAACATCAGCTAGACACATTCAAATTGTCATATATTTGTAATAATGTTACATCTTTTCAAAATTCATTTATCATTAAATACTTCATTCTTCTAAACATGTGTTTCAAAGACATATCAAGTAGAGTGACTGTTATAAATCTTTCTAAAAATTAGCCTTAGCCATGAGATGCTATTTTTAGACAAAAATGATGAATAAATCTTCAAACATTTTCCACTTATTTATTCCAGCTCCCACATTGTGAACATGAAGAAACTATTGGCCATTATGAACAAAATCACCTAAGATTATTATCCAAGTGGTGTCTGAATCTTTCAACCCTCAAGACTCACAGTGTATTTTTCCGGGAACCATTATTTGTATGACGGTAAATACTTTAACACTGATACATTATAATATCCACAATTGTAATACCAGAGCTAAAAATGATTGATGAATTTAAGAATTTGAGTCCAGAATTTCATACAGAATTTTACATCAATAAAACTGCATAATAAGCTCTCCAACGACATCAGATGTTTGACTAAATTCAAACATCTTAATCTTGGTATGTTTAAACAAAATGGAAGATTTAATACAATTCAATTTGATAATTATCACTGTTTTTTTTTAAACCGACATTAAATACTAATCATATTCAACAAACTCTTAATTTAAAAAAGGAAAATATTAAGTTTTAACAACATCATTCAACCTACTATATGTCTTAATTACAGACATTACTCTTTTCTAAATTTTCATTTAATTAAGATGTTACAGATTCTCTTTCATTAAATACAGTTGATTATATGACAAATATTAAGCATTTGTCAAAAATTAAAATAGTATGGTTATGTAGTTTTGTTACTGTCACACATACAAAGATGCCATTACATTGATCATGTTTTTTTCCACACAACTTCACTACAATATATTTGTCTCCTTAAAATGTATGAACTTGAATAAAATTCAATTCAGAAATTGAAGTTAACAACCAGATAAAATTTTTGAGCCTGAAAAAATTTGGAACGTTCAGGAAAGATACCAAGGTGGACAACTATACCAAAGAGAATGGTTAAACCAATTCCCTACAAGCATGTTATGATAAATAGTCTTGCATTTTGACTGGCTAACATTAACAAGAAGGAACAACTACCATTCACAAAACAAATACTTATCATGCAAATCTTCACCAGAAACTTAAACAAATTATCAGAGAACACAAAATTTAATAGGTTCCATAATTTCAATGTTTAATTTTTACAAGGACATAGAATCCTCAAAAAATACTCTGGAATCTACAAAATTGAATATAGTAATTGATGCAAATTATATATTGGCAAAACAAGAGGAAATATAAGTATTAGGCAAAAAAACACATTAAGACATTACATAATTTAAATCCTGATTGTTGAACTTCAAAGATCCAAGAAAGAAAAAATTAAATGGGAGGTACACCAATTTGTTCAAAGAGCAGAGCTCCAGTTATGCTGGTTGAGAAAGGTCTCCCATAAACATGCTCCCAACTGAAAGGTTAATTCTATAAAATTGTGTGGAAAAAACACTATTAATGTAATTCATCATATTATGACGACATCATGATGTGAAATAACTCAAAAAAATTATTCAGATATTCTGTTATCTCAGAACAAAATATTTTATAATTACAATATATATGTTACACAACAATATATTATTGTAATTTTTTATGATCAAATCATTTCTAGTCTAAAGAAGGCTAGAGAGTGTTATAAAGCCTGAGATGCAAGGATGCCACTTTGCTGGTGACAGACTAAATTTTACACCATAAAGACAAGAAAATTGTAAAGACTGCAAAAATATGGAGAAGAATGATGGGAAGACTTAACATCTGGGAAAGTAAAATGCAGGATTGTACTGCAATTACAAAACAATGTCAACTGTCCATGGTAGCTGTTCATTAATGCTCATTGAATGAAATGTGAGTAAAAGCACTAGATCAATAAAAGAAATCTGAAGATAACTTGAAACACGTTTCCATATTTAGAAAAAAAAATAACTCTACTAAATTAATGAAGCCAATTAGTGCTGTTTGCAACATTCTGTTGAAATTTCACTGCCCCCTCCACAGAAACATCTTTTCCCATGCATCATTTCAAATTCATATTTATCAAAACTCAATTACATAATACGTACAAAGTAAACATTTGCTTTTTTACTTCAATACCTAAAATAATGTGCCAAAGAATAGAATAGAAAGAATTGAATTAGGAATTAATTGATTCCATGGAATGCGTAATAGTTGAAACCTCATGAAAAATATATGAGCATGTGACTACATTTTGCACAGATTAGCATATAGAAAATACAAGTTAGCATGCATAATGATGACCGTAAGAAGTTTCTTTCAGTCATAATTCAACAAGTGAAATACCTAAACAACAAGTAACAAAACAACTTACGGCTCCCTCTATAGTAGCAAGAGCTGCTTCATGATTGTTCTAAAGCCTTCCATAAGACAGCTTCTCAATGCTCTGTTCTAGAGTTTAAGGATATTATAGAGTCCATAAGAATAGCAAATACCAACTTACAAAACAATTTTCAACTACATGTCAGAAAAGCATCACAAGGTGCTACTCCTTTTCACAGAAATATCCATACAACACTAACAAAACTCAAACAAAAATTAGTAACTACCTAGAAGAGGATAAAAATCTTGTACTTCCAGAATACTTGCATTGGTTATACACTATTACAGCAATTCAGAATAAATTAAAAATGAAATTAAATGGAAAATGAGGGTGTTCCTGATGAAGACAGTAATTTGAGAGATTGGTGAGTTGGGGAGAGACTGGATGAGTGTATGTAACATATACAGCTGAGTGGGAGAGAGAATGAAGTTTTGACAAGGTGAACAAATTAACTGGCAGGTGTGACCGCCAGATTTAGTGGGTGAAAGAATAGACTAGTTGAGCAGAGAGAGAAAGGGTCACAGGAAAGTTAAATAAATTACAGACTGGTAAAACTAGGGTGACTAGGAACCAGTCAGTGCTTGCATATGATCGAGCTGATACTGGGATGAGTATAGGGACGAAGTACTAAGGAGTGAAGGGGAAGAGTTGTGAATACAAGAGTGCTTATGCGGAAGAGTGAGGAATGAGGTATGAATATGACAAGAGTACGTGAATGTGCACACATACAAGGAATCAAATTTTTATGTGTGTTTGGTACGCACACTTTGGATACATTCAAGATCCACTTGAATCAAAAAGTTTTTCTGATATAATAAAACTGTCTAGAAACCTTTATACCAAACTCTTTTATTTTATAAGATATTTTGATTCTTTCTGTTAAAGTAAGTTATGAAACTACAATAATTAAGCCCTGCAATAAACCTCATATTTCAATAATCAATCTTTCTACTCTCGTACACGTGATTTTCATTTCTTCCCTTCCTTCCTTTAGCCATCTTATAAGGATAACACTACATTTTAGAAACTAATATTTAGACTGTTGAAAGTAATGGACAATTATTTAATATTTTCCATCTTAATAGTATTCAGACTGCTTTTTCTGTTTACATAAGTTGATAAATAAATGTATTTTTCTGAAGCCTGAATATCTGAAATGAAATGGGTTCAGAGAAAGGATCTACAGATGGAACATTCAGTGCAATAGCAAGCAGAAGCAACTTCGCCCAGGAATGGAAAATGAAAAAGTAAGTGCAGTTAGGTTACATTTAAGGTGCTCCATAGAAAAGGAACATAAATTATTTGCTAAGCAAACAGGATAAACAAAAAAGTTGCCCTACACTTGCTTTAACAAATGAAGACACTTAAAAAGGAAGAATTATCAGCTTGCCTGCGATAATTTTCCATCTGGAACCAAGCAGTCCTACAAGTACATACAAATACCAACTAATATTATGTTTTGAAATAAGAATTATCCACTTAATTTTAGAATGATGGTATTCAATATCATTACAAATTAGATAAATAAGTCAGTCAAAATACACAAATTACTGATTGATAAAATATGATAGAATTCAAATGTAATATTTTCTTTCTAACATAACAATATTTTTTGACACTATTTATACAAAATAACTCACCTCGGTGTATGCTTGGCACATGGATTCATATAAATTTTGGTGTTGATGAATAGCTGCCTCAAGAACCATTATTTCAGAAGGAATGGTCATATTTTCACATGCTTGGTTCCAGGTAGACACATTCTCTACGTACTAGAAATAATGAAATTATTATCAATAATGTATTTTCACAAATCAAAAACATTTGAAATCACAAATCATATAACATTTAAAACCACTTTCATTATTCATTACCTCATATTTTACAAGAAGAGTATTCTTATACATTGCTAAAATTTTATATCAAAAGTGGTATATCAGACAAAGACTAATTCTACTAAAACGTCCATTATTTAATTATCTTTTAAAAAATTAATTAATTTATTTATTTATCTTGATAATGACTTATGTTCAAATGTTCATATGATGAAAAAAAAAGAAAGAAGAATGAACTAACCTCTTCCGCTTTATGATGAAACAGAACGGACAAGGCTAACACAGCTGTTCTTTCATCTAGACCAGCAGCAAATTGCTTCCATGTTCTATCAAGGCGCGTAGCAACCCCTCTTATGTGCTGAGCAGCATAGTGATTGCTCTCTATCAGTCGAGATGCAACAGTCAAAATTCTATCAATGTTAACGTACACATTCTGAAACATAAAAAATAATGCATTTTAAAGAAAATTATCCATTCATTGTAATACTACACTACAGTTTACAGTAAACAAATTATTTGCTGCTCATATTAACAATAAGAAATTTAAACATTCAATGGTTGAAAATGAAAAAAGAGAAAGATTGTAACAAAATTAAACTAAAAAATACATTTCACACAAGGGAAGTACACTGCTTTGTCAAAAGTAATTGAACTATTACAAATATTTATGAATCCCAGAATCTCATTAACTTAATAAAATAAAATTTCACTGTTTTTCCAAAGTTCATATTTTGCTGTTAATCCTTCCACTCTCACTTGTCTCAGTTCAATCCCTTTTATATACACTTTCAAATTGTTACAAGGTTCTACAAATGATACCATTCCAACAAGAAGTAAAAGGTATTCAATTTACTTTTCATTACAATAAAGCACTCACTGCTAATTTTTTAACCTAAAAACATACCGGTTGCTTTAAAAACCTATTCCTCCACAATAACCTTCACTTTCTTAACCTTTCTTTTATTTCATAAAATAAAACATTGCGCTAATACTTTGGTAAGCAAGAGAGAGACCACGACCCCTTTTAGCACAAGAAGCAAATATTAAGAGAAATAGATTGCATAATCATATCTTAAAATAAGAATATGAATCCAATTGCTACCCTGATAAGTATGCAATTGTTACTATTTTCACAAGACTTGATTTGTGGGGAGCAGTGTTGGGCAAAATTTAGTTAAAACTAAAAGCTCAAAACTAAAGCTAAACTTGTTGCACAAATGGTAAACTACAGCTCAAGTTATAGGTTGTTAGTTGAACATTAAAATATAATGCTTTTCAATTACATAATTTTGAGTATAAATTTCTCAACTTAAAACTATTAGATGAAAAAATAAGTTAAACTAACATTTAATAACTGCAGTTTTCTGCGAACATTACTGAGGAATTTCTCGCACTTACTTCTACATTGTTTTTTGGGGAATTATTTAACAAATTGTACCATTGTACCAGTGAGTGAGAGAAACAGCAGCTGAAAACCTATCCACTTTGGCCAAATGGAGACTCGAACCGGCACTCGCCACTCAACACCACACTACGGTTACAAGGCAGTTAACGGTCAAGGAACGGTTATTTCATGTAGTTCACAGATAGGGGTGAGCAGACGAAATACTGAACAATGGACAAGTAAAAAGTAATTACCCAATACATTCTTTCCTGTATTTCTCAACCTGTATTTTGTGTATTTGATACTTCAGTATCAATGCAAATGCATTGAAAGTAAACTCATTTAACTGAAATCACAAATGAGCACTTTTTCCCTCAAACTTAGTCTCGGTAATCCATGTGCTCAGTGAGAGTACAGAGTAATGAGAAACGCATAATTAAATCAGTGTCCCCACATTTTCCAGGAAGCAACAAAAACTTTTCTTGATGCATAACATAATTATTGGGGGTGGGGGATAAAATGTATCGTCAAAGGTGCATTGTGGAGGGGAAGGGGTGCTAAAAATTGTAATTTATGGGCGATCCCTAAATGGTAATGTAGGTACAACGTAAACGCCAACATAAACGTTTGCAATATATACAGATCCAGACAAACGTTTATATACATGTCAAATCTTTTTAGCATAATAAATGAAAAGTCTTCATAATCAGACAACTTATGAACATTTTACCAAGTTTAAGCTTACCATAGAACTCATGGTAAAGTGGTTATGCTCCTCTTGAAGTTCTTTGGCAACTTGGTATGAATGACCTATTTCTACATAGTTCATAAGAAATACATCTCTATTATGGCAAATCCAGTCAAACATCTGAAAATATAAATATTATTAACCCTTGAACAAAAACAAAAAGTTTGCAGAATGCACGGTTACTAGAAGAAATGGTAAGGGTCACCAGCCGAGGCTTTTCAACCGCACTCAAGCACCACATAGACATTTCAGTCTTGCACAGTTTTAGATTTTTTAGGATATTAACACTATTTTTTACGTAAATGTTCATCATTATAACTATTATGTTTTTTAGATATCTCATCCATAACTGGAGAGTCTTTTACACAAGTATAAAAGAGTAGAAAACACAGAAGACATTGCATCATTGAAAATATTTATAAAATTTTGTTTAGAAGTACGTTGCTATAAGATGACATAGCGTCATAACGTGAATAGGATTAACTCCAGTTACAGTTGAATGGGTCATGACTTTTTGTTACATAATTTATAGTTAGTAAATGTGCTAACAACTTGAAGTAGATGGTTTCAGGTTTATGTATCCCATTATGAATCTTCTGAATACCGCCTGTTAAGTTCAGCGTTATGTTAAAAGCCACTTCCAAAATAGACTTTAAAATTTCCAACTTTTAAAGTGTATTATTGTCAGTAGCTAATATAATTTTTATACATCATTTTGGGCATCCGTGTAATTCACAAAAATGGAGATTTCACTATGTGTAGTCAGTGGCAGGTCCAAGTGGGGCACAAGATGCATGTGCCCCTCCCCAAAAAAACGAGATATAAAAACTTCCTTTTCTATTTCTATTTTTTTTAAACAAAACTCCAATTGAAAGCAACAACTATAAAATCTGTGTAAAAAGATGACTTCGCAGGACAAACATATGACTTACATAACTTTTATAGATTTCATCTCCAACATCGGAACATGAGTATAGGGCTGCAATATTTCACTGTTTCTAATATACTCGCATTCCACTCCACTCAGATTCCAAGCCACTAATCTAATAGAAAATTACCTTTATATTTACAATACAAAGATAATCGAAAAAGTATAAATTATAAATAAGAGAAAATAATGATGGAAACGTTTTATTGGTGTTCTTATAAAACTTCTAATAAAAATATTGTACGATTTATGAATAATAGGGGGAAAAATAGTGCGTAGTTTTCGTTGTAAGTCTTGTTTATCGAATAAATTCTGCCTCAATACTTAATATTCAGAAACAACATACTTGTTATTTAATCTAAAATTATAAATTCAGATTAAGCAAATATGAAAGAAAGTCTTTCATTTACGGCGGGTATATTGAAGACTAGTCACTAGTCATTTTCTTTGCTGTCTTTCGATTTTCACTCGCAGGTTTTTTCAGGGGATAATTTTCTTCAGAAGTGCACTTATTAATGTCCTTAATCCTCATAAAGGTCTTTTTCAGGAGCATATACAAAAGATCAGTTGTTTCTTTTGTATATGATGAGCACAACAAACCACGGTTTTACCTGGCACGACCCCTACCGTGTCTTCTCGTAACCGTGGAAGAATATCCAGATGGACAACCTTTTCGCAGTCCTGTTCAAAGAGTCTAAGTTGAAAACATTGGTCTAATTTTACTTTTTTGTGTTGCCATAGCGTTTTAAGGTGTTGTTGCGAAGAACGCACAGCTTCCACATTTTGTAAGATTTGAGGCACTGATGCAAGGAGGTCGGGGTTAGACACAACAGAACTCGCTTCACTATCCCGTCCCGAATATCCGGAATCGTAACCACTGTTTGAGTCACCAGACAACCTGCGGAAAATAATTCAAAGCATTAACTTATTTCCATGCTGCTGGATTCACTTATAATATACGACACATACATAAATGAAATCAATTAAACGCGTATTTTCATAATTATTTAATACGCATTCACGCATCAAAAATAAGTCGATGAACTCGCAATACATCGGACGCACGTGGTTGCGGACTTATAACTAATGTGCCACAGAATATAATAACTCACAATTCCACTCTAAATATATAAAATATATCAAAAAATGAGCTTTTAACATAATATTTAATTTAAAAATAACAATTAAACCGATGTAAAATGAAATGAAAAAAAAGAAGACGTTTAGTTGACATAGTAATGGATATTTTTCCCAAATATCAGACTTATTGAACATCCATGACACTTAAATCAAAATTGAAGTTTCGCCTTATATTGAAGCAAACACAAATAACGATGTTTCCTGGCAAGCATGTCACAAACTATTGTCAATATAATGGCATACGGCACAGTCATATTTCCACATTTCAAAGGATTACAACTTACAGCGACGTTTTGTATATAGTGAATAAATGACTATAGTGTGCAAAATAGAGAAAAAAATGACGAGTTTCTAAAATCTTTAACTCATAAAAAGTTAAATTTCTCTTCTGTAGCTAAATTTTTCTTTTCGACACGAGACCGCATCTTTAACACTGGATTAATATTAACCCAGTTAACCTGGATTAACAGAGTTAACAACACATATTAACACTGGATTTTTAGAGAAATATCATGTCAAATGATAAAATATAGGAAGACGGAAGAACCTGAAAATAAGACAAATAAATGATGTTAATGTAGTGCTTGGTTCAAAATATATTTTATTTCTCTAAACTATTGCATCATTCCTGTAAACTATTGCCTCAGTGAAAAATTAAAATGTTAAAAATTTATTAAAGATATGCAAATTACTACGGTCTTATATAAACACGATAACAGGCTCGACAGTGCATCGTTCTGTTTGACTTTGGTAGGCTCTAAATTTTTCAGTTAAAATTTTCTGTTAACTAAATTAGAAAGTAAAACTAAATTCGGCATTCCCGTGTTTTCTTCACATATTCATCAATTATGGATACATCACCATCCAGCAAACGACAAAAAAAACTTTACAAAACGTGGTATCAACTTGCAACATTTTTTTATGTTACGTGGACATTTTGGGGGGAAACACCCACGAATCCGGAGATATGTTTGCTCGCTGGCAACTGGAGAGTGTCTCACTGATGTATCATCCAGACTGTTAAGTATCGTCAAATCAGAATATTTCATTTTATTTTGAAATTCATTCCAACTAAGAGCTACGGAAAAATACTAGCACTACAAAGAAAGCGAAACACATACCTTTGGAGTAATCTTTGACCAATGAGATCAATTTCTTCTACCGGTGCTTTAGTAATTTTCTTCTTCATTTCGTTATGAAGTTCAATGGCACGTTTGGCACCTATCACATCATCCGCAAAATCATTCCTACTTAAGTCTTCCTGAAGATCATCCAGTCTATCGAGAAGATCAGCAGCTTGCCACACAAAGTCTTCTAAGGCCTGAGAAATCAGAAAATTATTGACTGAAAGTGCTAGAACTTCATGTAACATGCAAAGAATTGAAAGAAGAACTCAAAAAACAATCTGTAGTTTTCAATTGTGAACAAATTATGTACTGTAAAACAAGCACCACGAAAAATTTCACACCAAAATTTAAACAGGGAATTATTTCAAGAGGTTATCTATAGGACAAAAAAAATTTCCTCATTTTGCAGTTTTCATAATAATTGTTTCCTTTAGAGGCATGAAATGATGTGACGCTCGTAGACCTTGCATTTTAAACAAAAGTTGTTAAGAAAATAACAGTTTAAAAAAATTATCCAAAATGTTCCAGTTCATTAGAAAAGAAAGCATGCATGTCTAAGAGCCAAACAAGCAGAGAACCAGCCCTATAATATAATTATACCGTACCAGTCTCATATCTATCCACTGAGCATGATCATAATGCAGCGTTCCTTCTAGGTCACTAGTTAGCTGCGTGGTATCTATGATCTTTGGCAGTGCTTCGATGCTGATCATACTCGTCTGAAAAGAAGTATACCAGTTAAAAAGGGATACGAGTTAAAAAGAAGAGATCAAAATGCAATACGTGAAGTGAAGTAAATTTTATTTTCAAGGCATGCTAAGATCGAATCAAATCAAATTATATTTCAAGCGTATATTTATACTGAAGTGCTAACCCTAAAAGTAGTACGCAGTAATAAGCGACATCAAGGGTGTAGCGAGGTTTTAGGGCAGGGCGGAGGACAAAGTAGGTAAATCTCATTTATCCCATAAGTGTGCTGTAACGTGACACAAACCCCTATCAAAGATTCTAGAGCTCGTGGAATTCGCCAGATATTCCTCAACCGACGTGAATTGCAGACAGTAATTTGACAATGTGCTGAAGTAGCGGTTATATCTCTTCGTATACTTCATTTTCAAATGAAATATATGTTAAATTCGCATGTGAATTTATTGACCTGGTATGTGAGATTTACACCCGACAAATTTGAGTGTAAGTGCCCCTTCCTGACTAAGCCCGACATATACAATATCAAGAATTTCGAGAAAATAATATTGTGTGTCCTACACTAAAGAACACGTTCTCGACAGCAACGTTCACATATCTACTGCTTGATTTCAACATTCCATCACAAGAAATATATTCCAGAGTAGTGCCTTTGATGCGGTTACTCGTAGATGTACCTGTAGTACAGATGCATGAAGGAGTACTTAAATCGCTGACGTAAGTGAACTCCTTCATTTGTAGCAATGCCTGCGACGTTGTACCTGCGTTGTACCTCCTTCATTTGTACCTGCGACGTTGTTTGTTAGATCTTGAGCAAATTAATGTATCAAAAGCTTGTACGGTCGCAATATATTACAAACGTATGAAACAGTTTTTGAAATAGAAATTTGACATGTAACATTTTTAAAATACGTGATCTCCCTCACCTTAGGATGGAGTGAGAACTTGAGATTAATAAGAATAAATTCATCTGACACGTATTTCGTCATTACGCGATGGGTAGTGGTATCGACTTCACAATTAACTTGCTGTCAGAGGGAGAGCGCGGCTTCGAACCCAAACGGGTGAGATTTCAAGCAACAGATTTCCCTCGTAGATTCGGCACCTTCAGATTTCCAAAAATCCTTCCCCTTCTGAGTGAAATTTAGTAGATCAGCAAGTCATAATCAAAATTAAGTTTTATTTTACCCACTGATGTCCCATTAAGCAATCCCGCGATTATTAGAGGATACAAGAAACATACATTTTGAATTTATTGTTGTATTAACAATACAGAATGTACGCATTACTTGTACAATTAAATCGCAATGTCAGAAGACAGTTTATTTCGGGCAGCGAGTTCCACTAAATTAAATGACAAAATTTCTCGAGGCATTCAAATACCTGTTTGGGATCAAAGAATATTCAATATGCAGCAAGTTAAGAGAAGTGGTGACCTATTTTGGTCATCTATGATCACAAATGTGATTCTTGATTTAAGTCATAAATCGATTATTTAAATTAAGAGAACTAAGAGTAGTACAACACTTTTTTAAATAAATTGATTACTTAGTTTAATACATGATATTCATATAACTTCCTTTATTTACATAATAAAAATTAGAAAACGTATTTTATAAGGTACCCATTTTTTAAATTAAAATGAATCGTGGTAAACCAAAAAAATTATTATTAAAAATGACGCAACAACGTAACAAACTTCTGGTGCCCACAGTTCCAGTCAGTTCCGACTGTAACTGTCATAATAAGTAATGGTCAAGGTAATTGAAAGAACTTAATGATGTTACCTACATTGAAATCACGAAAAGTTCATTTGTCGTTTAGTGTTTCATCATTCCATCACGTCATTGTTTACGGATCATTACAAGAATTTAATAGTGTTTCTTTTACAATTTTGAAGTTAACGAGAATATGGTGAGGAAGTCAAAGGAAACGAAAGGGTAGTGGCAGAATACTTCTTTTAATACAAGAAATACGAATTGAAAGAGTTTAATTTTCATTGTTCAAGAGAAGCAGAGAATAATAAAACCGGAGGCACGGGTGTTACAAGAATTATCGTCAGCACATTGCAAAAAGGGAAAAAACTGTGTAGTTTGGAAGATAAAAAAATAAACTCCTTTTCTTTTACTTCACGAGGAAACTGCACAAATACAATGGCTCGGATTTTCTCCGTTAAGCAGATTGAATAATCGGGCACTTACACTATCAGTTTGCATTTTACCTCTAAAAAGGGGTATAATAAACGCTTTCCTCAATAATAGTTTAAATACGGCAAGTAAACTTCCATTGCAGCCTCCAACTCTCATCTTAAAGGGCGCCAAACTAATGAGTAATGCAACAGGTAGGTTTATATTAGCGTATCATAGTCTGTACTTGGAAGTCTATAATTAGAAGCATGTCGATTGTTGTATCACTGAATTAACGAACAAAATATCAGGGGACCAAGCTACGCTCGGATTTACTCATTATTAAAAAAAAATAGTTATTTTTAATATATGAAGTTAAACAGTTTTTTCATAACTAATTTGATGGACTGATTAAATTTAATGAAATTTATGCTAAAAATACATTAAAACAAAAATGTTTATATATTTTTTAACTTTTAGTATTATTTTACTAGGGGACAGAGCAACGCTCGCATTTAGACAATAAAAGAACATTTTCAAGTAAACTTTTAATGAATGAATTCTTATTTTACCGATGAATGATCATTTTGTATAATAGCGATGACTATCAAGGTGTCAGGGAGCAGCGCCCGTGGTACTGGGAAATGTGTTATCGTTTCATAGTCACCGGTAGCGAGTGTTGTGCATTGCTTCACCGTAAAACATCCAAAGAACAGTCAAATGTCACGACTTGTTGGTGAGCTCCCAGCGGTATCTCAGACAGAAGGAAGGAACTGTGTTTCTTTCACAGACGAAATTCGATTTAAACTTACAATTATTGCCCCATAATAATTTTGTAAAACGAATTTTCACAAGATTGACACTTAAGGCATTCGATTCCTGATATTAGAAACCCTCTATTCATTAAAAGTCTCGGCAAAATCCCACCACAAGATTACGAGATAGACGATTTCAACTTACAATTATTGCTCGTAAAATAAGAGTAAGATATAGTGTACAATGAAGTTCTTTTATCTTTCGCTTCTAAAATAATAAGAAAACTTTATTGTAGTGAGCTAGAATACTACTTCTGATATTTAAAAAATGACAATAAGTGAAGGAAAACTTTATTCAGATACCAATCCTGGGAGTCTATACAGAGAACAGAGCCTAAAGACAATAACTGTAAAGTTAAAGAAACATATATGTACGTTAAAGAAACATAAACCTTACGCTGAAGGCAGGAAACGTTTTTGTATCGTGTATAACAATAAAAATATTTTATTGAAGTTTTAGAAAATTAATTAAAGACTACGAACGCGACTCTTTTCTGTTCCTGGCGAATTGAACCTCCTGATATAGTCTGCAGTCGATTATTAGATATAGACCACAAAATAATAAAGAGATAATTATTATTGATGCTTTTCGGCCACGGAAAACGTCATGTATCCACCATGGAATTTCTACTAGGTGGCAAAGCGTCTTTGTATCTATATTGACTTCCCAGTGGGATTTCACGGAAAATGATTCAATACACTACAAGATATTCATACATTATTATATTTTCACAATGCACCAGTTTTGAATGATATTGATAATTGTTTTAAAGTGCGCGACATGTTCAATATAACTATTTCAGTTCATTAGGTAATTCCATGTCTTGTATTTTACATGTAAGCCTAATGTCTCTGATTTCATTTCAGTGATAAATATGTAATCTATGTAAATTACGTTCGTTAGTTCGCAAAGACAGTGTACAAAACGAGTAAATAATTGTTCCCGAAAAAATAAGAACACAAAATACATCACAACAAATTCTAAACATTAAGGCTAAATGTACCGAATTTAATTACGAAAGCAGCCACCACGTTGCGCTTCAAAATAATCAAAATTTACTGCTAAAATACCTGCGGAACGAATAATCCGTTTTTCAGTCTGTAAACGCACTTTATTTTCTTTTAAACACAGATTTTGAAACAACTATATCTGCAACTCCAATTCGATTCAACAAAGAAAATAGAATTTCTAAAACCACCAGAAATTATTTTTCAAAAAAAGTGGGTTTATAGTGCCCTAGAAATTAATATGCAAGTGCCATAGGTGATAGACCCATACCTTTATCTAAAGAATTGTGGTTGGCAAACGAAAATTTTAGAAGAAAACTTAGAGGTACGTACGAACGCACGCACGCTTCATGTCGCTATCGCTTTTCAGCGCTCCCAGCGACCTCACCGATCCCCCTCATTCCCTTCCATCAAAAGCCGCAGCCAGCATCGCACTTTCGCTGCCCATAATAAAATTCAGCGCACGTCTGTAAATATTCTTAGTCTGTCCGTAAATATTTTGAACCACTCATCCGATTTACTTAATTCTTTTTTAATTCTTATGTATGTTCTCAGGAAAGTTTTTAGAATAAATTTTGTTACGTTAGGAAAAACAAACAATCGGGAATACCGATATTAGTGAGTCAAGCCAGAAAAAAATCTATCTTCGGACAACGATTTTTGCGTACGCTTCTTTAACGGTTGGAGATAAGTAACAACAATGAATGGTAATATTGTTCGTCTTAAAGAGTTCTACAAAACAAGTCCGGGACAGCACGTGTCTATCTACAAAGGTAAACCTAAATTATTGAAAAAATGTTTCTAAAACAGACATGTTAAAATACTTCAACTTATAACAGAAATTCAAGAAGGTAAAAATACAGTCCAATAAAATTAAATGCGTTCTATGTATCGTGCAGGAAGATGAAAAAACTTTAAATCGTAAAATTTGGACGAAAAGTTTAGGTTTTACAAGATTTTTAGTTTCACAAGCCCCCGCCGCCGCTCTGTGTCGCCTCGAGCAAGAATTGCCATTCCGAAACCATTCCCATGCGCAACACTCGCACCCGCTTCATTGTTCATGTCCCCACCTTCCGTGACCACCAGGCGGTTGGGAGGAAATTGGATAAACTGAAGAAGGAAGATCCAGCTACCTCCTACTTCTTCCATCGCGTGACTGAAGAGAAGCGCCACCGCCTGGTTCGCGGCTTACAGCCCAACGAAGATGTCACTGCCCTTAGACAGACATGGAAGCACAAGGGTTCCGTGTTTTCCACGTGTCCGAGATGCAAAGGACGAGACCTGACCGCATCCACATGGGAGTCTACACCGTAGAGATACTTCATGCCGACACCGCCGCGTTCAAGGCCAACCTCCGTTACCTCGGACAAGTGAGAGTCTACGTCGAAGAAAGCCTCGTGGTCAGTCTGCCCTGCATATCAGGACATTAAACGCCGCCACGAGGAACAGCTTCTCAGGGCCAGGGAGCAACGTGAAGCCCGACTTTCCAACAGCTTTGTGCACAACACTGCACCTAGAACTTTCAATGCTGCACCCTCTATCCCTATTGCCTCCACCTCCTTCGCCGCAGTCGTCCAAGGACAGGAAGCGGTCTCTCCAGCAATTAATAATTCAGCAGACCCAACACCCACAGCTCTTCCCTCCTCCCCGTTCAACGCATCTGACATGACCTCCCTAACTGAATTTCTCACCCTTCATCAAACATACGACCTCCCCACTATACTTAACGTTGGCGAGGAAATTCTCACTATCCTCTCCGGTCCTGGTCCCCTATTCTCCAAGACACTCACAGCGCTCAATGTCCTGTCCCGTTGTTTTTAAATGCCTCCACAAAACTATATCAGAAAATTGGAAGCTGTAAAGAAAAAAATTCATTACCAATTGTTTCAAATTCTGTACATTCAATAAGAACAAATCCGTTTTCAGAATTAAAATACATGAATCCTTTATCGAGATATGGCAGCAATGAATTTAGCTCCATAAGTGGTGCCATCTATTGATTTTGATTTACACTAAACTAACGGGGTATTTAGCCTTAAAACTGAACTTATCGGAGCCAGGGACTTCCAATCAGACACCACTCATAACAAAAGCAGACACGTTTAATAAATCCACAAAAAAAGTATTTCCTCAAAAATTAATTACTTCAAATAAAACATACACAAACTACAAAAAATTATCAGAGAATAATAAGAAGTTCCAACATGTAATGAAGCATACCAACAATGAAACTACATTCTGGCCTTACATCTAAGGCGGCCACGATCATTGATCACAAAACATGCACCCGTTCACAGACGGCAGAGGAATAAAATTGCTAATTCCAACTCAACACGTGTTTTGGTACTTGTGTAAGCCACATTTTAACGATCATATTGTCTTGGTTAATAAGTGATAATGAGTGAAAGGTTAAAATCTGGTCAATTTCCACGTCTATAATCGTGATTGTGCTATTACAACAAAAGAGGTATCTCCTGTTCCAGTTTGCCGTTGAAGACAGCTTCCTGAGAGAGAATTTCGAAGGTGAGGTATTTGAATAATTGTATTTCTACGAAAGATAATTTATTCGTTATTACCTTACATACATTTGACCGGAACCAGCAAATCCCAAATTAATTTAGTGATCTTTGGTACTATTGAGCCATCACTTAAGAAAGCGTTTCTTAATTTCTATACATTTGAAATAATAAATGAAACTCAATTATAAATATTACACAATCACAAAACAATTACCTTAAAAAAATTAATTATACTCACAATTTTAAATTAATAACTCACCACTGATTAAACATTTATATTGTCCTTTATAGACCATATACCATTTATCACAATTAATATTCTAATTACAACACATTACTTATTAAACATTTAAAGGTATTAAAACCATGGACATTTTTGAAATTTTAATATAATAGATACAATATACTGTTTATGCACATTTAAATTAAAAAATGTATAAGTAATAATACATTAGGATAATTACACACTTTTGATAATGTTACAATACATTCAGCTTAATTTATCAGCCTTTTTATTACATGTGTTGTTATTGGAGATATTAATCATTTCTATAATTCTCCTTATTTTAACATTATTTTCTCTATCCAGAATTGTGACATCATCAAATTTAAATTTATGTCTCATCTCCTTGGCATGTAAAGCTAATGCATAATTAGGGATTCCCTGTTACAATCTAACTTGTGTTGGTTGATACTTTTGTAAAACATCTAGCCAGTCTCTCCAATATAGGTTTTATTACACCCTCCACAAGGCACAGCATATACCACACCAGTTTGCTTATCTTTATGAATTGGTTGTTTAACATTAGTAAAAAGCTCCCTTCCAACTGCCCTCTTATTTTTGAAGGCAATTTTGATATCTTTAGGCTTTAAAATGTAGCTTAGTGGCTCTGAGAGACCCTTAACTTGTCATAGATCTATACTTGATCTCATCATTCCTTACCTCATTGTTATTCTTATTGAACTTGGAACTATATGAAATGTTATTGATTAAACCAACAGGAAAACAATTTTTGATCAAGAGATCTTTTATAATCAATAAATTCTTTGTATGAAATTCACTTCAATTTAAAGCTCTATACTTCAAAGCAAGTGATATATTGACTTTTTGTCTCATAGGATAGTGTGACTTGAAATTAAGGTTCATATCTGATCTATTTGGCTTATGCCACCAATCTACCTTAATACCATCCATATCCCTAATCAACAACATATCTAAGAAAGGTAAGTGACCATCATTCTCAATTTCAAAAGTAAATTTGACGTTTTTGTGATATTAATTGAATATCCTATTTACAGTTTGAACACTATCACCAGGTATAGCCAGACACAAATCATCCACATATTGAATATAAAAGGGCATTTGAATGGAAGCCTTTCAATAACATAATCTAACAAATCATTCATCACTATATCACCCAGAATTGGTACAACTGGAGATCCCATTGCAACATCATTTTTCATTAGCATTGGTTGTTAAAAACACAATAACCAGTATAAGTAACTTGACCAATTTATTAAATTCATCTGGGGTAAATTTATGTTTGTCACTGATAATACTAAATTTGTTAGAAATTAATTCCACAGCTAATTCTATTGGGATGTTAGTAAAAAGAGAGCTAACATCAAAGAAATTGTTATTAATTTTGACCTGTTTAATTTTATTATAAAACTCAAATGAATCCGTAACATTGTACCTATCATGGGTAAGATCTTTGAGTATAACACTCACATATTTGCTGACTTCATAGTTAGGTGAGCTAATAAAGCTAACAATTGGTCTGAGTAGATTATCTGGTTTGTGATTCTTAACCACACCATAAATCTTAGGGTAAGTTGAATTGTAATTAACTAAACGAGACTTGATATTTTGATCTATGATAAATTCCTTAAATAAACCTAAAATAAATTCTTTATTGTTTTTTTTTTTTTTGTAATTTGCTCTTAGGGTCTCTCTATCCACTGATTCATACACATTAGAATCGCTTAATAATTCCATCAACTTACGCTCATATTCACTTATACACAGCCACAGTGCAATCGGTTTTATCACTTTTCAAAATGTAAATATCCGCATTGTCTTTTAAAAAACATTTACTTTTTTAAAACTTGTTTGTTCACTATAACATCATTGATATTATTTTGTTGTTTGTGCTTTAAAAAAATTGTGATAATATTGGTACACAGTGCCCTCATAGTATCTTGAATGTGCGGGTCAGATATATCACCCACAATCACCTATAATAATTTCCATTATAGGAAGGTTATTCTTATTAGTTGGTAACCCAAATTTAGGACCTAAACATATATATCCATAACATCAGAAGGAATTGAAGTCGAAGTTCGGTTGATAAAACAATTATTCAACAATGATCTGTTAGGAGTCAACAGATTATTGAATTTAGAGATATCATTGGTTTTGGTGGTAATAAAAACATTGTTATAAGTCATCTCTTGAGTTGAACAGAACCTATCAAATTCAACTTTATCCATTTTACTGCTCAATATTAATTTATCTTCAGCAGTTCTACTTTTAATATCCTTGATACAATTGATAGCTTGCTTGATTTCTAAGTTCAAAATGTCTTTTTTGAATCAATCAGTCACTCACTTAAACAACATTAGCTATTTTACTGTTTTTGCAAATTAATCTAAAAGTACACTTAATATTGTTACTAATATGGCTAGGCAAAACACCAGTACTCCTACACCTTAACAAGAAATTACGATCATTTATGTTTTGCACTTCTTTTCAAGTCACTAGCATAAGTTTTACACTTACTTTAAACAACAGAATTCTTTAATGGTTGTTTTAATAATTATAATGTGTGGTAAATGTACTAAAAATTGTTGTATATATGTAGGGATGGTATATATGTTTAGTTTGGGTAGGGTATTCTATGTATAGAGCTAATACATTTAAATATAAACACATGTTGAGTGAGAACATTTTGTGATTAGCCATGTATACTAAGGTATTAAGGGTAAGGAGAGTGTGCTGTGTTGGGGGATGATGGTTATAAGGAGTTACTTTAGATATGAAATGTTTAGGGTTGTTTAATTTTATTATTTGAATTAATCTGTGCAGATAACTTGCTGATTGGATGCCATGTTTCTGTTTTGTTTTGTAGCCCTGATGATGAACTCAATAAAGGTCAAAATGTCAGAATGATGTAAATGTATGTGTTGTAAGTTTTGGCCAAATGCAAGAAAACAATTCCTTTACTTGGAAATTTTGATTTTTAATGGAAAACTCCTCACATTAATTGTCGATATGTCGTAATTAACAATTTCCCAGATACAAAAATATTATGATACATTTTTATAAGAACACCAATAAAACATTTCCCTCATCAATTTATTGCACAAATAAAGTTCCATCGTTCCAATTACAAAATATTATTTTCTTTTATTAATGATTTACACTTTTTCAAATATCTTTCCGTAGTAGATTTTAGCTAGGTAAATTTCTATTGGTTTGGAATCACTGGAGTGCCAGTATGCTAGGAACAGTGAAATATTGCAGTCCTATACTCATGTTCCACATAGGATTGGAAATATATAAAAGCTCAGTAAGTCATTTTATTATTACTATATCTCTTTGTGGGCGGGTACCCCTATGCCCCCACTTGGGTCCACCCCTGAGAGCACACACTAATGGTCTCCTTAAAAAAAATAAAGAAAGTATGATGGTTTTGTCATTAGCTAGGACAAAACTAATATTAATAGTGTGAGCCTTTTTATTCACGCTAAAGAGGAGCTGCCAGAACAATGAGTTTTATTAAAAGAAAAAGGAAAATATTATTTGTAATTCATTTGAAGTCCTTTTCTCAAGTTTTCTGGTTTCACATCATTGCAATCATTATAAAAGCAGTTACTTGTTTTAATTTGGCAAGCTTGTAGAGTTTACTTTCAATTTTGAATTTCAGGCAGAATGATAATAGTCTCTAGTAGCTTATGTAGATTCAAAAATTTTCTGTTCAATTTGAGTTTAATAGAGTAGTAGAAAAAGCGGCATCCATGGATTCAGGTAATCTATGGAACATTTTAAAATTATTATTTTTTCTTCTTGGGGCATCAACGTCAAGGTCATAAGAGCCCTTCTTTCATGAGTAACTACTACTTTTTGGTGGTATGAGAGTGCTAGCAGTGTGTAGAGACAGGCCAAGACACTACACAAAGTGCGAGTCACACTACATTTTATATCACATGTATCCTTTGAATCCGACGTTTCTATGAAGAGTTACTGCATAAAAATAACCTTGTTGTGACAAATTTATGTCTCCAAAGAAATCTTTCACTGAAAGAATGTGTCTATTTCACCTTTGTAAGTGTTCTCATGTATCCAATAGAAACTAGTAAATACTTGAGACAAAATAAGCAGAAGTTTTAAGTCTACCTTTGGAGGAAATGTGACTATTTTTCAAACTGAACATGCACATTTTTAACATACTTGTGCAGAAAATCAATTTTAAAGTTAGAATGATGTGAATTTTTTATTTTGAAGTAAAATATGGTGTTTTATCCAGAATTTTATGGGAAAGTTTCGCTCCACAATACAAAGTTAATGCCATATTTTACTGCACAGGATTTATGAAATATTTTGTATCTGTATAGTATTCGTGTGATCTACAATTGGTGGACAGTATACATATTGATATTATGTGTGGAAATTTCAATTATATATACAGAGAAGTTTGCAATGAAAGAAATTCATGAATTTTTGTTTCAGAGACAAAGTGGTTCAATCATCACAAACCGGTAACAAACACAAATTGCCAATGGAAAGTGACAGGCTGTTGAAAAAGTTTTTTGAGGAGATGGCAAGTTCATACAAGCCATTTGTGTCAAACACGGGAGTGAGAAGCGATGAAGGACAAGCATCAACCCACTCGGATGCAAACATAAGTACTCAAGAGTTTCCTGCTGGCAGAAATACCAAATGTGCACCCAGTAGCAACATGAATCAAGAATCACTGCCAACAACGGAACCAGCTAAGCCATGATAGATAAGATCTGGCAATAATACCCAATGTGTGTCCAGTAGCAGCATGAAACATGTATCAATGGCAATTTATTCAACGATTCCCAGTGAGTAATCCTTGGTGCAGACTCTTTTCCCAAAAGAGATGAGAATGATAACTCCATGAGAGTCTTAAGTAATGCAACATCATTTTTATTGCCATAATTTCAACCGGTTCCATAATTTTAATTTCAATTTCTGTGTTTCAACTTGTAGTAAATATTTTTTGTGACTTGAAACGAATAAATATGTTCGTTCATTCTACAGATTTTTGGGCACAATTCCTATCCCAATTATGTTCCACCAACTTACCCCTCTCAATATGCCAATGTAACCCACACTTGAGGTAGTTCTCACAGTCAGTGCACTTTTGAAAAATATTTTTATGTATACTACTGTTTAAGTCTATAATTCCTGTTTCATTTTAGAGCAAAGGAGATCAGCAAACAGCAGTACACTTAAAAACTCCAGAAATAAAAAACAGAAAAGCAAGAAACCTGTTCTAACTAGTATGAGTTTCCCCTCTTAGAAACTTATTTGAAGACTGATTCTATAAATTATATGTTTCTTTGTCGTACTACCAGTGGTGTATTGCTAAATAAAAAGTACTGGTTTGCTGATCTTTCAAGTAACAAAAATTGTTATATAGGAATCATTAAATGTAAAATAGATAAATATAAACAATACTTTTTACATTTTATTTTAATAATTTTTAAACAATTACCTATTATACTTTTTATATTTATTTATAAATAATTTTATATTATTTTTACAAAAATTCCCATAAGGTGTTCATGTACATAATTTTTCGTGCATTCTTTTTTCCTTTGTGGATTTTGAGTGTAAACGTCGATTAAATCTAAAAAAAAGATAGGTATATTCGCTTACGCCGCCTAAACGGTTAGAGATAGGTGACAACTATGAATGGCAATATTGTTCGCTTCAAAGAGTTCTACAAAAAAGTTCGCAACAGCTCATGTCTATCTACTAAGGTTTATCTACACTATCAGAAAAACTTATTAAAAATAGGAGTGTTAAAATAATTTCAGAGTACAATTTAAGAAGAAAAAAATCAATCATCAAACAATTTTTTTTGTTTTGTGCATGTAACGAAGATTAAAAACATCTTTAAATCGTAAAATTTGGACAAATGGTTTAGGTTTTACGAGAATTTTAATGAAATGGTGCAGTTGTGTCTTGCCTCGAAATCGGAAATTGGACCCGCGCGTATCCTGGCAGTTGGTTCGTTGGTTTAACGAGTAAAAAAAAGAAAAATCCGGGCAACGCCAGGTAATCAGCTAGTAAATAATAAAATTGAAACATGGTCAATAAGAATACGCGACCTCTTATCAGTCAATATTAAATTCATACCTTATCAGTCAATGTTAAATTCATACAACTCAAACCACGTTCGCATTCTGAAGAACTACACTCCGAACAATGTAATTGTATTACTTTTCTGAAGTGTTTTATAGTCAAGATCATACTTAGTTCTGAAAAATTTAATTTACAATGTATGTTTCAAAAAATTGCCCCGGGAACGCGTTCCCTTTTAAAAAAAGTGAGGGAACGTCGTTCCACCCCCAATACACCACTGCGCACTACATGAAAAGATAGTATAAGAAAAATGATTGATATTCTTACATACATATATTGCGGTGGGATAAACTAAGTTCCATTGAACCCATTTCATACCAAAGAAACACTAACAAAAGGGAATCAAGTAAGTCAAGTGAGTGTTTTATATCTCAAACACATGGGGGAAGTGGACTCCGGAGAATTGATAGAATACGAGTGTTCGAAATTGTTTCTACTAATTGTCCAAAAATTTAGGAAAAACTAAATGAGAAAAATCATTAAAAGGTAAGTAAATTGAAAGGTAAATTGTATTTATGGGAAATTGATGGGTTGCATTAATTCTAAATAGGATTCACTGAGGAGAATATTCATGCAAGTGTTATTCTAACTATATGGTCCCGCATTTAGATTTACCTGTATCATTATTTTTTTTAAATTTTCATGATTGAGGTTTTTAATGGATCATTTATTGTTTACCACAGAAATGAAATTTGTATGTATGATAGCACACACCTCACATGGCCTTTAAAATTCCGTTCACTGGTTTTATGTAGTTTTATGTCTATTCTACAAATTCGAGAAAAAGGTTGACTCGCAGTCTTTCGACAGCAAGCGTTTCATGTATGTTACTAACTGAATTTGCCCGGAGTTAAACGAGCGTAAGAATTGAATACAGAGTTACGAAAAAATGCCATCACCCACCGGCTTTGCTACCGCACTCCGCTCATAAGGGCGTCATGGTGATATACCCCCATGAAGGCAGAGCACTTACTTAAACGACATCGGAAGTGACCCTAATAATCAGAGCGACTGACAAGCAATGAATTACACATAACATTATTTTACGCCAACTCGTTCCTAGCATACTTTTAGGGGTGGTAGATGTGTATTAGTCTCACGGGGGTTGAACTACTAATTAAATTTCTTGAAAATTCAGTATTTGTTGTGTATCAACTGAAACATTTCATTCAAATAATTATTATTTTTACTCGAACCTGGTTTAGTAAGTTCAGTTAATAAAAATGATAACATGATAAAAATCAAAATATAATGTTAAGCTTTCTGAAAACTGGCAATGTATTGCGATCCCAAATCGGAATCTACAATCTTTAATTCTGGGCCGAACCCTTCTACGCGATGGGAGTTGCACGAGTCCCAGGTTCTTCTGATCTACGTGGTCCGACGGTGCAATATCGTAGCTATTCCTTATATACAAGGTCTGTCCCAAAAGTTTGAAGAATTAGGTTCTCCAGCAAACAAAAAGGGCTAGAGCGATACGGATTTCAGGGGGAACGGTGGTAATGAACGCCATTTGACTCAGTCGCCTCCGGGCAGCGACAGTGAGGAAGATTTTCCGGGAGGGCTCAGAAAACTTTGACAACAATGTGCGCTCTGGGTGTATACACGCGAAAACCAATTTCAAAGCAGAGGGCACGCCGCTCAGGTAAGAACGTAGATGTAGCAGCCATCCAAATCAACGTGAACTATGTCGGCCATACCAATTACATTCCGTTCGTTACATTTCACTCTTGAGTAATTCGCACTTCTTCATTTGTGAATACTGAGTTTTAACATTTATTTCAATGAAGAGCATAGCTGACGTTTTGTTTGAGTTAGAGCAAACTGCATTTTTCGCTTGTCTCACAGTAGTCTGGTTGCATATGAGAATAACATGCTGTCAAAATGAGGAATTTGTACACCTACAATAATCGAATACATTGTGCATTTATTAGTTGTTTCCTGATTGATTTTGGATTCACTGTTTTAGTTTTTCCTCTTTTGATTAAAATCTTGATTGTTTGTATTTTAGACTTAATCGATATATTACTACTTCCTTACATAAAATTTTTCTCACCTATTTCCCCCTTGTCACCTTATATATATATAAAGTACTTAACTATTTTCCCGCAAATGATAACTTTATTTAATAATGAAGATCCGAGGTCAACGAAACTTGTTTAATCCGTACATCTGATTCATGCATTCTCTCACAGATAACTTACCTCTAGTAGCATACAGATGCATTAGTAGAATTATACACAATTTTTTGCTGCCTATCCCGGTAAAATTCTTCACAGATTTTCCCCGGGTAGCTTTCGAAGAGCAAAACACAATCGCATTGCACACAACGCACAGACTTTGCACACATCACAGGCGATTTTGTTGTTGTATTTGTAAATGGGGAAAATACCGTGCTATCGAAGCTTACCTACATGGAGCGATAGGAGTTCGGAGTTGGGTGGTAGGTCATGTAGTTAGTAATAGTTAGAGTTATTGATACTATGAGGAACTGGATAGAGGAAGTAAGGTTGGCTTTTCCGTAGTCACAGATATATGAACTGGGACATTCATGTGAAAAAGCTACAAATTTTCCTGACCCCATCTGGAATCGAACCCGAAATGACTTGGTGAGGACCGACACACTACCACCTGCGCCACCGCTGGGGTTCTCAGGCGATTCTATCCATATAATAGAGGGAAATTAAACACAACAAAGCCAAGTTACGATGTAATCGCTAAGTATGATTTATTTTTTCATTACATATGTTAAGATGACGTCAAAAATTTGTTTTTGTAAAATAGACTGGAGATCCGCGAGAAAATTGCATGGATGTGCATTTTTAGTGCATCGTTACAGTATTTTTTTAAAATATCTTCGGCTCTAACGGTTGCAAAATTATAAAAAATGTAAAATACTCGTGGATGAATAAACTATCGAACTGATACAGTATAAATAATTTAAAAATGAACCCTAAACTTAAAAAACCAAAATTTATGAAATTCTTTCTTTTACTAAAAATGCAATAAATAACGGAAATATCGGCGGATTTTCATGAAAATTGGAGAAAACGTGTATTATGATGCTATAAGCACGTGGTTATATTTTTATAAAGAAATTTATGTTTTACTGTCACAATCGAGTTTTCGAAAAAAAATTCAAATTGCCGCCATTTCATGTAAAATCTTAGGGCAATTTTTTTTAATTGTCGGTTTTTTGTGTACTTTCTTGTGAGCATACGCAAAAATGTGTTACTTTATTTAAAATTCCCATTTTAGGACTGAAAATTTTTCTATTATCACTTTTCAGCCAGTTTTTTCATTTTCTTGCCTTATTTTTTGCACTATATCGACGAAATGTAGTAGTTAAAATATATTCCTTTCACAAAAGTTTGTTTTATTTTTTAACTAAAAAATTGTCCAATAAGATGTGTTTTGTGACAAAAAATATAAAAAATGGCAAAAAAAAGAAGTGAAAATTGAAAGTCCAGTTGGATGAAAATTGCTATGGGGATATATTGGAGTCGATTGTAAAACCTCATCGTGGTAGGGCGATCAAAAATTGAAACGGGACAAATAACTAGTTTACGAATGATTGCATTTAGTTTGTTGCGAAAGTAGTCAAGGAATTTGGTAACCGTTTGATTTGTGTTCGTACGGCGGAACCCCGTATAGAGTATGCGCATGTTAATATTGGCCAGAATACAGCTTTATAGATAAAAGGAAGAATTTGCTTGTAATGGTGAAGAGCGTATTACGAGACGGTACAATTTTTTTAAACTATTTATTTATTTATTTATTTCACCACATTAATTGGTACATGAAAAAAACCTTTAATATTATCCACATCTTCAACTTAGTCTCTATGTGAATATAATTCCTCTTCTTTTCTTTTGAATGGTCTCTGTTATCTCCATCCTGCTCCCGTTCTGGAACTGCATGTTCATAGCACCTATAATATACATAATAGAGAAGCAACATAGGCAGCCGAAACAATGATATTCGACGGTTATTCCAAAATTAGGGAAATAGAGAAGCAGGAACGAAAAATTCCAAGGAATATTTACGGGGCAATCAATAAAAACGGCATTTGGATGAAAAGACCTCAGAACGAACTCTATCAGAAGACCAACACAATAACAGAAGAAATCAGAGAACGCCGAGCATAATTTTACACACACATCTACAGGATGGAAAGCTCCAGAACGGCAAAGGAGCTACTCGACATTATTACAAGAAAATGCAGCACAGAATGGCTGAAAGTGGTCCAGAGGGACCTACAACAGATCAACATAGAAA